>JAHWFP010175006.1:147388-164138 GCA_023313725.1 Lithobius niger
TTTTTCCGTTTTGTCGATCTGGAGAAGGGGGGAAAAGTGCTGGAGAAGAGGGTTTTGCGAGTGGGGATTTGCGATATGAGGACAAATTCTCCCCCCCCCCCCGAAAAAAACCCGCTTTCCGCGCGCGGGTTTTCAGCATAAAGGACCCTTAAAAATCGCGTCCCGCTCGCGATTTTATTGTCGATCTGGAGAAGGGGGAAAAAGTGCTGGTTTTTTTTTCTATTTTCGTCGATCTGGAGGAGGGTGGGGAGTGAAATTTGGCACCTTTTTTCGTCAATCTGGAGGAGGGGTCTGTGAGCATGCATAAATAGACCCTAAAAAAAAATTGCTTCCCGCGCGCGATTTTTTGTAGATCTGGAGGAGGGTGCTGGCTTTTTTCCCGTTTTCATCGATCTGGAGTAGGGGTTGTGTGCATAAATGGATCCTTTAAATAAAATCGCTTCCTGCGTGCTATTTTTTGTAGATCTGGAGGAGGGAGCTGGTTGTTTTCCCGTTTTCATCGATCTAGAAGAAGTGCTGCCTCCTGCCACACTCAAAAAAAAAATCGCTTCCCGCGAAGCATAAATAGACCCTAAAAAAATCGCTCCAGCGTGCAGGATTTTGTCAATCTGGAAGAAGAGTGCTTGTTGTTATCTTTTTGCATGCTGGAAGTGTGGCCATAGCTAAGATGGGTCGAGGTCATCTATGGGAAAAGTGCTCTTTGGTTACCAAAATTTGTCCTTTTGCTACCAAAAAATGTCCTAAAAAGCTTTCAAAGCAAAAAAATCACGAATTAGCAGCATTTTTGGGGGTCCCGAAACTGGAGGGGTCGTGCGAGTGCTGTTTGAGCTTTCACATTGTGATTACTTTAAAAAGCTATTGAGTACTGTAAAAATGACGAATTAGCAACATTTTGGGGGAGGGGGTCATGGTTTTTGAGCATTCACATTGTGGTAACTCTAAAACGCTTTAAAGCCTGAATATGACGAATGAGCAACATTTTGAGACTAGAGGGGTCATGCAGATGCTTTTTGAGCTTTCACTTTTTTTTTCTGCTTTCCGAGTTTTTTTAAAAAGGCAACATCATGGATTCTTGTTCAATTATTCTGTCCGGCAAAGACTCTGATTTGAGAATTAATTTAAACACTCCCATTCATTTGGACTCTGAAAAAAATTACGAATTGGCTCTGCTTAATTTAGACACGTATAACAGCATTCATAACATCACCTCAAAAAATAACGAAATTCAATACACGACCGATGCTGGGGCTTCCTGGCAAAAAGTGTTAGTCACCCCGGGGGCTTACGAAATCGAAGATTTGAATAAATTTCTCAAGTCGGTGATAGATGCAAATGGGCACAGCAAGGATGCCATTACGATTCTCCCAAATCTAAACGCTTTTAGAACCAACTTGATAATTACTGATCCAAACTACGGCTTGTCCTTTTCGGGCAATAAGAGTTTGGCTCCAGTTTTGGGGTTTGACTTGGGCAACTACGTGAGAAGTCGAGAAAGTCAAAATACAGTCGACATTATGAGCATCAACACAATTTTTGTACACGTGGATATCATCGGCAATTCGTATCTAAACAACGACACTCAGCCACGTTATATTCCTTTTATCCCAATTCACCGCCCGGTTTCAAAATCATAGAGTCCCCGCATAATTTAATTTACCTCCCAGTTACTACAAAATTAATCAGAAATATAAGAGTTTGGCTCACTTCACAGACCAACGAGCCGTTGGATTTAAATAGTGAGATGCTCACGGTGCGTCTTCATTTGAGATCTAAATAAAAAAAAGGACAAAAATGCTCGTGTTTGGAAAAAAAGGGAAAGGGCTTAATTTTAACTCTAATAATAAAAAATAAAAAACGGATTGACTCCTAGAAACAAAGCTTTCATCATATTCATAACAACACCCAGAAAATGACTGTAGTAGAAGATTACTTAAAAATCAACGAACCTTTGGTGTACGATTCATCGGTCGAGTCTTACACCTACCACGAAAACAATCCTATTGTTGGCACTAATCTCAACAATGTAAATTCGGAAATCCGCATACACGTAGAAAACCAAGATTTATTTCTGCATGTTGCTAACAGCTACCTCCTGATTAAAGGGAGGTTGCTGAAGGACAATGACTCGGCTTATACGGATGCTGACGTAGCTAGTCTTATTAATAACACTCCCATGTTCCTGTTTTATAACCCCAAATACCATCTCGGAGATAAACAAGTCGACGAGTTAAATTATCCGGAGTTCGGTACTCTGATGAAGGGACTGCTCACCTACGGCTCGGCGGAGCAACCGGCTCTGCTCGGCCAGTGCTGGGCACTCGATAGTGCGGCTTCAGTCACTGCTGAACTAACGGACAACTTGGGATACAAACAGCGGCACGCGTCCATCATCATTGAAACAACTCCCAAGGGAAGCTTTACGTTCGCCATCCCTCTGAAACACGTCATGGGATTTTTCGAAAATTACGATAAGCTAATCTACGGAACTAAACACGTGCTCACACTCACTGACCCGGACCACTGCACTGTGACTAAGGTTGGCGCTAATGACCAAGCTGTCGACGCGCCATTAAGCCTTAATCCCCCCCCCTCATGCGAGCGAGTGATACGAACGCAATCTTCAAAGCAGCGGCAGCGGCCAATGGTAAAGTCGTTCTAAATAGCATCAGCTGGCTCGTTCCACATGTCACTGCCTCGGACAAGCAGAAACTTAAACTATACAATCTCATCGACCACGGAGCGACCGTGGATTTAGGATTTAGGCACTGGCATTACGATAGCTGCGTGCTCCCTTAAAATACCAGCTTTACTTGGTGCGTGCTGACTACTTCAGCTGTTGAAAAACCTAGGTGGATAGTTTTAGCTTTTCAAACAAACAGGCAGGACTCTTTAGTCAAAAACCCAGGTGTGTTTGACCACTGCAGTCTACAAGTTGCTCACATGACTCTAAATTCCGAAAGTTATCCGTTTCTCGATTTAAATACTAATTTTGCCACTGGAGAGTACGTCGGCTTGTACAGAATGGCGCAGCAATTTAGGTAGCTTTGCTATGACACCAATGACTTGAGTTTTGACTTGCTTCAGTTCAAGAAAGCCTATCCTCTCGTGGTGTTGGATTGCTCCAAACAGTCCGAGAGGCTTCAATCTGGAACCGTGGACGTACAAGTCAAACTGAAGTTTAGAGCAGCCGTGCCAGCTAACACTACTTGTCACGCTCTCCTCATTGGAGAAAGGAAAATGAATCTAAAGTTGGACAGAGGCAAAGTCGAAGTTGTTTATTAAATAATAATAATAAAAAAGATAATATGGCGCACAAAACAAGATCACGAAAAAAGAAAGGCGGCTTTTTTGCCATTAGCACTGTTAGGACCGATTTTAGCCGGGATCGGAGGGTTGGAGGGCGGAACTGCGGGAGTGGTCTCTGCCGTAAAAAAGGCACAAAACGATGCAACAATTCTTGCTGAACTAGTGCGACATCACAAGCAAGCTGAAGGTTCCGGCTCGAAGAAAAAAAAATTAATCAAAAAAAGAAGCAAAAAAAAATTGCCCCCGTGGCAGAGGTCTTTACTTAAGACCACCCAAGGTTTAATCGATTTTAATAAACCTTTAACGAACTTTGATTTAAATGGATTGGCTACAGTAATGAAAATTCCAAAATTCAGAGGTACTTTTAGTAAAGACACGCTTCCCTTAAAACGTTAGCCTACTGGTGAAAACGGAATAGTAAACTTGAAAGATTTCCACGATGGAGACGGAAGTCACTGGGTAGCTTATTCCACCGTTTCGGGAGAACCTTGTTATTTCGATAGTTTTGGCAACATGGGCCCTCCCCGGTCTGTGGTAAACTACTTGGGACCGGGAATTAAATACAATTACGAACGTGTACAAAACTTTGACCAGATTTGGTACGGTCACTTTTGCTTAGTTTTCCTAAGTGCCTTCTCTAAGGCTCGTAATTACGAAGCTGTTTTAGATAGGAAGAGACCAGTCATCTATTGAAAAGTTACGTGCAAATCTAACTGGAAATAAACATCTTCTGGGAGAAACTCTTCGATATCTTCTACAGTGATGGGCTAATTTTTTTCTATTACGTAAGGAATTTCGAAAACGGTAGCTGTTGAATGTTCGTCCTTTAGTTTAGTAATGTAAAGGGCGCTCGTTCCTATTTTACATTTAGCAACGAGTGCAACACTCGGGTTGCTGCAGTAGAAAATTGCTTTATGAATTAAACCTGGACTCGTACACGCGAAGCTCGAGAGAGGACCGGAATTAACAAACCAATCGCTCTTTTTTTCCAAAGGGCTTTTCATGCAGAAACTGATCAGCATGAAACTGTTTTCATGCACAAAATTCTTCGTAGCTGCATCACTCGGTAAAGTAGGTTCGCTTAGATTTCTAATCGGTTTGCTCGTGGCATTAAAGTATTCTTTTTGCTCATCTTGTAACAAACAATTGCTGTCGACAAATACCTTAGTAACAGCATCATTCGGTAAGGTAGGTTTGCTAAAATTTCTAATCGGCTTGTGCGTCACGTTGAAGTATACTTTTTGGTCGTCTTGTAATAAACAATTCCTATCGACGTACACTTTTGATGCTGCGTCAGCAGCATGCCGGGGGAAAGCTATGTCCTTAATTTGCTTCTTCCTCACGTAGAAATTCCCGTCAGCGTCATCTACATACAACGTATTCTTTTCCATACTAGAAATGGCGGAAGCCAACTCGTTGGTGACAAGAGTAATGGCAGGAGGCAAGTTCGAACGTCCGTTGCCAGAGTACCGATCTGAGAATAATTTACCGCATCTTCAGGCTCGATAGCAGCTCCTACTTTAGTTACACGCTCGCTTTGCATGTCATAGTTGTTTTCGAGAGTTAAAATATATCCTAGTCCCGGCTGTCCTCTCGGACCGACTCCCATCACTTCACTCGCTTCACCCCTCGTTCTTTTCAATGCTTGTCCAAACTTATTGACCGACATCTTCTTTAAAATACGAAAAATTTTTTTAAATGAGGCTTATTTTTTAAATTTTTCGTATATAATAAATGGAAGAACCTCAAAATAAATAATTAACCTCAAAATGTCTCAACCATCTTGGCAAACGAATCTTTCCAATCTCTTGCAAAAAAAACTTGCTGAAAGTTAAGAATGACAAAGGCACAAAGATTAACAACGGTGTAAAGTTTTCCTTATCTCCTTCCATTCAGTTTCAAGATTTAAAGGGTCCGGGGACTCCCGTTTCGGACGAAAAGTCGAAATATATAGGCTGGATTTCACCCAGCGACCCGGAAACTCAAAAACTGTTAAAAAATCTAAAATGGTACATCTGTAAAAAACTAGAGATCAAGTTTGATGAGCAAAAACCCGTGTCCTTGACTACGTTCAATTATCCCAATTCTATGCACGCAGCTTACCCCTGTTACCCCTCTTGCGATAAGGTGAATGAAGGAGACAAACCGCTCTGTCTTAGAACTTGGGTGTACGAGAACATTCACAAAACTAGAGGGAAACTTAACAAAAATGTTATCGACAAACCCTGGTTTAACTTGCCATCTTACAACGTTTTAAACTTGACGGAAGTCACCGGGAAAATTACCGCAGTATATGTCACTGATGATCTCCCAGCAACGTGAAATTATGGTGCAACATAGACTATGGAGTAGCTCATTCAGATGTTTCCAACGACAAATTAGCGGATGAAGACTTTATGGGTTTGGTATCTCTGTAAACATTAAAAAATGTGTAATTAAAAAAAGCTATGGAAATTAAAAACTATGACTTTTTCGTACCTAAGAAAGAACCTAAAAATCATCCATTTCCACCTTCGAATATCAGATGTCTAATCATAGGACCCGCAAATTGCGGAAAAACTAACTTACTGTTAAATTTCATCTGTAACGAAAGATGGCTCGACTACGACCGGTTATTTATTTATAGTAAAACTTTATGTCAGTCAAAGTACAAAGCTTGGCAGTCTATATTTGGTGAAATTGAGGAAAAAATAGGACGGAATATCGCTTTTTTCACGATTCTCAAATTGATTTAATTCCACCCGAAGAACTGGAGCCTAATTATCGAAACCTAATTGTTTTTTATGATTGCCTTTTGAACAAGCAAAAAATACATCGAACGTTTCTTCGCTCAAGGGCGTCATTCAAACGCCGATGTTTTTTATTGCAGTCAGTCCTACACGAGAATTCCTAAACAAGTAGTTAGAGACAATGCAAATTTATTAATACTTTTTCCGGTAGATGAGTTAAATTTGAAACACGTTTACGAAAATCATGTTGTCCCTGACATGGAATTTGCAGACTTTAAAACGTTGGGTCAAAATTGTTGGAAAAAGCCTTATGGGTTTTTATCGATTAACAAAACGTTAAACGAGGGGAGATATATACATTCATTTTTGCCTATTAAACAAAAGAATGGAAACAAAACGAGAAATCGCAAAACTCAAAAGACGTTTAACTAAAAAGTTTTTAAATCAACGTTTGGGGGAGAGAGAACAAGAAGAATCGCTACAAGAATTATTTAAACCGGTAGTAAGCACCCTGAAACCGAGACCGGTCCTCGGTGTAGCCATGCAAACTACGCCGATTAAAAACACTTTAGCCACGCAAACTAAACCGATTAAAAACACTCTAGCCACGCAAACTACACCGATTAAAATTTACAAAGAAGAAGGTAGTGATGAAGAAGAAAGTTACGAAGATGACTACGAATCACTGGCTGTCTCACCCTCCCCTGCACCTAGTCAGAAAACATCTCTCGATTACAGCCTCACCCAATATTCAATTTCGGCTGTAACTCCTATAATGCGAATTCCACCGCACTCCAAAACTGAATATGCGACAACGAGCACCGGTCCAAAACTCACCCCTACATATTCCGCAGTGCAAGGTAGACGCATTTCTACCCCACCTGAGTTTCCTAATATCACAACGCTAAGGTCCCTCGATAGTTTGTTACCTGGTCAAAATATTGGAAACACTGCTAAATATTTCTTGATAAAATTTTTAGAAAATTCCCAGGACACTGACCCAGTATTCGGGTTACAGTATGATAAGAAAAAAGTTGACCTGACCTTTGGTAATAAAGTCGTTAAAATCTTTGAGAATGATATAGTGGTCGAGGGAGAGCAATACGTGGGAAGACGCGGGCTTTGGAATTTGCTAGTTTTTAAAAATTTGAAAGAAACTACCCTCGCACCGGAAGTTAAAGCAGCTTACGCGGCCATGTTAAAAAATACTAACACTATTTATCAGAACAACGACCCAAAAACTAACAAACCCAAATCAAATCGTAGCACCAAATACAGGACTGTAATCACTCTGATTTGGGAAGAGGAAGACATGAAGAAAACAGGGACGGGTATGGTTAAAAAAGCGGGTAGTAGAGTTGATTATAAATATTATGATAATCCTAATGATTTGATCAATCGACTGAGACTTTTGTATAAATCTGCTTTGGCCGGCCTCGATGGACATAGAAATGAGATGGTCGAAATTTTATCAGAAATGCAGCAAAGACAAATCATAACTGCTCGGGAAAAAAGGGTGGCTTATCAAAATTTAGGTTTAGGTTAAAAAAATTGTATATAAAACAAAGAACCATGGAATCAAAAAATATCAAGATGAGATACTGCATCAAATGTAAACGTCAAACTTCTAACTGCCCCGAGCCGTCTGTTATCATCACCGCAAAAAATAACAGGAAGATGCAGATTATATTTTGCGAGGTGTGCGGGACGAAAAGAGCTTCCTTTATGAAGTCTGGAAAAGGAATCGTAAACAAACTCATAGATAAGTTACCTGTCGAAATGCATTTGCCGGGCTACCAATACTGCGATCCGGGAACTAAAGTTGAAAAAGATTGGCTCGAGGAGACCCGGGATTTAATAAACTAGACGAAGCGTGCAAAGAACGCGACATCGCTTACTCCGAGAGCTCGGACTTAAAGGATCGGCACGCCGCCGATGAAGTCCTAATTGCTAAAGCTCAAAGAGTGAGAGCTGATCCTTCTCTGGCGTGGAGGGAAAAGCTAGCCGCTTTGGTCGTCAAGAAAATCATGAAAACAAAACTTAAGTTTAGAATGGGAAATAAAAAAAATGGATCAACTTGTAAAAGAACTTCACAAACCAACCCGAACAAATTTTCCGAGACGGAAAGTGATTGTACTGAGCCTAAACGATCTATGGCAGGCTGACTTGGTGGAGATGATACCGTACGCTAACCTAAATAAAGGATTTAACTACCTACTGACTTGCATTAATGTCATGTCCAAGTTCGCTTGGGTCATTCCCCTTAAATCTAAATCCGAACGAACTAGTACTAAACGGTTGTTGAACAAACCCAAATTTGCCGTAGGAAATAAAGTAAGAATTTCTAAAGTTAAGAAAATTTTCGATAAGGGGTATTTGCAAAATTTTACTAACAAAGTTTTCACGGTCCGCAAAGTGCAAAAAACTCAGCCAGTTACTTATCTTCTAAAACACGAGTCGGGTGAACCGGTGTTCGAAGGTTTTTACGAACCGGAACTTCAAAAAACTCTAGTTCCCAATTTGTTTTTAGTAGAACATGTATTGCGTAAGAAGAAAGGAAAAGATGGAAAAATGCTTTACTTCGTTAAATGGAAGGGCTATGACTCCAAGTACAACAGCTGGACGGACAACATTAGCAATCTTAAATATCTATGTTCTTCCTTTTTTTTCTATGTAAAAATATTCCGATGCAATAAACATTTAAGAAAATTAATTTTCTTCCCTTTCCTTCCTCAATTTTTTTCTTCCATTCCTCAACTTTTTTTTCCTTAATAATAAAAAGAGATAAATATTTTACAGTCTCACAATGGATAAGAAAACTTTCACGTGTGTGTACTGCGCTAGCATTTTCCCATCACAAGCCGAGCTGTGGGAACATCTACGGTTCCATCACCCATTTGATGCGGAAGAATGTACTTGCTTCCACGACAAGCTACCTAACTTTCTCAAGAGTCAGTCACCCCCATCTCGAGATGAAGGGTTGGATCACCAGCAATACGAGATGCCCCTAGTGCGAGAATGTGTCATTGATGATCCGCTTCAATTCCTGATATCTATACGTGTGGCACTGCAGGCGATGCTAGAAGTTTGTTTACGGCAACTTGTAAACTGCAAAGCCCAGATCAGCTTGGGCATAGAGTTTGCTAGGGACGGAACATTCATTCAAGCGGGATTCTGGTCGAGATATTCCGAAATACACAATCCCAACGACATTCCCGCTCTGCTGGACGAGGTCTTTGAAAAAACCCAAGAATCCATCGATGCTTTCGCCGAGCGGGGCCGCAGCTGGGTTATATCTCGCGTCCATAACCTATTAATCGGAGTGTCGAGGTATAAGCCACTGCAAACATCGTCGTACATCCCTCTTCCAAAAGCGCTCGCTGGCAAGAAGAATGTGATAGTGAACGTCCAAAATTTAGATGATCACAAATGCTTTCTGTATTCCGTACTGGCCGCGGGTTTGCAATTGGACACCGTCGACCCGGAAGATTACCAAGAGTTTGAAGATATGCTCGATACTTCCGCGCTGTCCTACCCTACTAACATCGTCCAAATCGACAAGTTTGAAAAGGAGAACGATCTTTTGATCAATATCATCGGTTATAGCCACGAAGAGGAGTTACACCCGCTTCGCGTCTCTAAATCTTGGACGGACTTCTGATTGACCTTCTCTAGCTGTATGACAACGACGACGATGATTCGGAAACCTTAAACACTCATTACTGCGCCATTACTGATATAGCTGCTTTTCTACGTTATCGAGGTTCGGGCTCCCACGCCAAATTCTATAGTAGGAACTGTTTCGCCAGTTTCGGAGGAGAATGGATGCTCCTGGCCCATACGAAAGAATGCATCAAAATTAACCCCGTTCGAGCTCTTAGATTCAAGAAGCTAGGAGAACACTCTCTCGCATTCAAGCACTTTAGCCGCCAAAATCCCTTCCCTCACATCATATACACCGATTTTGAATGCCTCCTTCGCCCCGTTCAAACCGCTCAACCTGATGCTTCGACTAGTTCAACCACCGAAATCCATCAACACCTTCCTTGCAGTTTCGGCTACGTCTTGGTGGGACACGACGGGGAGATTATACGTCACAAGTACCACTTGGGAGAAGATGCGGTCGATGTATTTTATAAATGTATGGAAGAAGAAGTTCGATATTACGTGAGCCTGCTGAAAAATGCAAAACCCCTCCACCTCACCCCGTCTGAAGAAACCGATTTCAAGAATGCTCCCGTTTGTCATTATTGTGGGAAAGCCTTCAATAAGTGCTACCAGAAAGCAAATATTGACGGGGAAGTACGGCTCGTCGACAATAAGGTGAGGGATCATTGCCACATCAGCGGGAAATACAGAGGAGCTGCTCTTCCAAACTGTAACCTAACCGCTCGAGAAAGAAAAACCATTCCTGTCGTGTTCCATGGCCTGGAAGGGTACGACATGCACCTTCTAGTACCCGCAGTCCACAAGTTTCCAGGAAAAGTGGATGTTATCACTCGCAACACCGAGAGGTTTCAGACCATAACAATTAAGGATGACGTCAGCAAGATAAACCTTCGTTTTATAGATAGCGTCAACTTCTTAAACGCCTCTCTGGATACTCTGGTAAAGAACCGCAGGAACGACAATAGCAGCTTCCTCATCCTCGAAGAAGCGTTAGACTCTGGATTAAAATCTGCATGGTTTACGAAGGAAACCACCCAGGAAAGGGCGCTGAACCTTTTAACGCAAAAGGGCGTTTAACGTACGAATACATAAGTGACATGTCCGTTTTCAGCGAAGAAGAACTGACGTCAAGACACTCGTTCTACTCCCGGTTGAAAGACGGGATGTTGGCAGGAGACGAGTACGTGCGAGCGCTTAACCTCTGGCTGAGAATGAAATAGAAGGTATTCCGAACCTACCACAAGATATACCAAATGACGGACGTTTTCCTGCTCGCCGACGTCTTTCAAGATTTCCGAAAATTAGGCCTCGAAAACAACAACCTGGACCCATGTTATTACATCTCCACTCCAGGATTCAGCTGGGCAGCTCTCCTTAGGATGCAGGAGCCCGAATTGGAGCTATCCGCGCACGCCGGGAAGCACAATCTTATATCTTCCGGCACCAGAGGAGGAGTTTTGTTCGTTGCAAAGAGGCATTCGAAAGCCAATAACAAGTACCTTCCTCTTTACGTCTCTAGCAAACCCTCCCTATACATAATGGACTGAGATATGAACAACCTCTACGGTTTGGCCATGTGCGCTCATCTCCCCTACGACAAGTTCCGCTACCTAACCAGGGAGGAGATCAGAACTTTGGACGTTGACACCGTACCGGACGATGCCGACGTGGGGCATATACTTGAAGTCGACCTCGAGTACCCCAAAGAGTTGCACGACGTGCACAATGATTATCCATTAGCTCCAGAGAAGATCGATATTGGAAAGGAGCTGATTTCCCCTTTTTCTCTGAATCTGGCGGAAGATTTGAACCACAAGATCAAGTCCTCCAACATCAAACTCGTCCCGAACCTTTTACACAAGAAGAGGTACATCCTTCACTACAGGAACTTGAAATTCTACTGCCGGCACGGACTAGTACTTCGACGTATCAGAAGAGTCTTAGCTTTTAACCAAAAACCGTGGATGAAATTCCACATCGAGTTCAACACCGCAAAAAGGCAAGAAACGACCGCTCCTTTTGCCAAAGTCTACTTCAAATTGCTGAATAATTCGGTGTTTGGAAAAACCATGGAGAATAAGCAAAGTCGCCTCGATGTGAAGCTGTGTACCAATGAGAAAACGGCGCTGAAATACACCTCCCAACCGCACGCCGAATCCTTCAAGGTTTAACAAAAACCTGGTGCAACTCAACCGCCGCGTTCGTAGAGCGCTGTGCGATCTTCCGACCTACTCCGGATTTACCATACTGGAACTCTCCAAACTCTTCATGTTCGAATTCCATTACGAGTACATTCGGTCAAAGTACGAAGACCGCGCCAAACTCCTTTTCACGGACACGGACAGCATCCGCTATGAAATCGAAACGGAGGACATTTACCGAGACATGCTCGCTGACAAAGACTGTTTCGACGCAAGCAACTACCCGTCGAATCATCCCCTCTTCTCAAGCACGAACAAACAAGTATTGGGGAAAATGAAAGATGAAATGGGCGGCGTCCCCATCTTAGAGTTCATCGGACTCAGGTCAAAAATGTATTCGAATTAACCTCTGAAAAAAGAGAATATCAAGAAGGCCAAGGGCATCCAAAGCTCGTTCGTGAAGAAACATTTAAGCTTCGACGACTACGAAGCGGCTCTAAACTCCGAAGCACCTCCACAGAAGGGAAGCTGGGCCAAGATTTCCAGCGTCGGGCACGAACTGAGTACCGTCAGAATATCCAAATCCCTCCTCTCGCCGTACGACGACAAGAGGTATATCCTGGATAACGGCGAAGATACTCTAGCCATCGGTCACTACAACACCGGTGCTTGGGACGAATACGCGGACGATTTCGACTCGAACGTGGACGTGATGAGCGACGAGGAGGGAGAGGAAATATTGTCCCTCCAGTTGGAAGAGCAAGAAGCGCAAATACTGACCGAAGCAAAAATAGCCGAGGAGAACGAGAAGGCCAACCGCAGGTTTGCCGCATTGGAGACCCGCCAGAAAAAGTTGGAGGATTTTGAGGCGTGGAAGAAGGAGATTAGAAAGAAAGACGCTATCAACAAGAAAAAAGCTCGCGCGCTAGAAACAGAGGTGCTGTGGGAAACTAGGTTAAAGAACGATGTCACTAGTAAAAGAAAAGCTCAAGCTCAAGAAACGGAGAAGGAAAGAGTGGCTAGACTAAAGAAAAAAGCCGCTAGTAGAAGTAAAGCTCAAGCTCAAGAAACGGATGAGGAGAGAGTGGCTAGACTAGAGAAAAAAGCCGCTAGTAAAAGAAAAGCTCAAGCTCAAGAAACGGAGGAGGAAAGAAAAATAAGACTGGAAAAAAGACGAGCTCGTGAGACCAGATTATGATAATCTTCGAACCACGTGGATTAGGCCTACCACGTAAAAAAAACCTCCTGGGTGGTGTGAAAAAAAGCATCAGATTTTGAGATATTGATAATTAGAGAGTTCTCACAATGCGAAAGTACCCCCAGACTAATATTGCTAATTCGTCATTTTCAAGCCTCGAAGCATTTTAAAGTTATCACAATGAGAAAGCTCAAAGAGGACTCGTACGACCCCTCCAGTTTTAGGACCCCCCAAATTGTTGCTCATTCGTCATTTTCACATTTAAAGCAGTTTAGAGTTACCACAATGTGAAAGATCAAAAAGCACTCGCACGACCCCTCCAATTTTGAGACCCCCAAAATGCTGCTAATTCGTGATTTTTTCGCTTTGAAAGTTTTTTAGGACATTTTTTGGTAGCAAAAGGAAAAATTTTTGTAACCAAAGAGCACTTTTCCCATCGATGACCTCGACCCATCTTGGCTATGGCCACACTTCCAGCATGCAAAAAGATAACAAAAAGCACTCTTCCTCTAGACTGACGAAATCCTGCACGCCGGAGCGATTTTTTTAGGGTATATTTATGCCCACGCAGGAAGCGATTTTTTTTTGAGTGTGGCAGGAGGCAGCACCACCTCTTGATTGCTGAAAACTGGAAAAAAGCCAGCACCCTCCTCCAGATCTATTTTTTGAGGGTCTATTTACGCAATCACAGACCCCTCCTCCAGATTGAAATTCAGGTGCCAAATTTCACTCCCCACCCTCCTACAGATTGACAAAAAATCGCGCACGGGCATCCAGATCGACGAAAATAGGAAAAAAACCAGCACTTTCCCCCCCTTCTCCAGATCAACAAAAAAATCGCGCGCGGAAAGCGATTTTTAAGGGTCCATTTTCGCTAAAATCCCACGCGCGAAAAGCGGGTTTTTTCGGCGGGGTGGAGGGATCTGTCCTCATATCGCAAATCCCCACTCGCAAAACCCTCTTCTCCAGCACTTTTGCCCCCTTCTCCAGATCGACAAAACGGAAAAAAGTAGCAAAAAGCACTTTCCCCCCCCCCCTAGATAAAAAAAAACTGCCGGGGAGAGGGGTTTTTTGGGGGGGGGGGGGGTGGAGGGATCTGTCCTCATATCGCAAATCTTCAATTGCAAAACCATCTTCTCCAGCACTTTTTCCTCTTCTCCAGATCGACAAAACGGAAAAAGTAGTAAAAAGCACTCCCCCCCCCCTTCTACAGATCGACAAAAAATCGCGCTCGGAAAGCGGGTTTTTTCGGGGGGGGGGTGTGGAGGGATCTGTCCTCATATCGCAAATCCCCACTACTTACATATCGTACAGAACGACGGAAATTCTCTTCCTCAATCTGAATTTCTGTTGATTTCACATTCTGTAGGCCTCAGCCAACATGGTGGATGATCCAATGCTCAGCTTTATCACGCTGATATCTACTCAAAATCAAGCAAAATGAGGACAAATGTAAACCACCAAGATAATTAGCAGCACAAAGACTCACAAAACTTCATTACAGGGCAATAACATCGATTTCTACTCGCATATCTTACCTTCGGATCACCAACTAGGCACAAAAGAAGCAGTCGCAACATGTTACATACTTCCAATGCAATAATTTCATTACTGCATCACTGAAACACGATAAGGAGGACGTCATTGTTTCAACAGAATGAGCTTAAAGTAATGCTAACAAATGGTGCTCCTTATTTCGAATCGAACTCCAGCTAAACGTTTAGGCTCATTTCCCATTGAGTGCCACTATTGGGTATGGCTATAGCTCTGGCAGACACTATGTAGCTGGCCAGTGTTGCTGTGCTATTCAGACAATTTTCTTGGCAGTTAATTTTAAAAAAAAGGTGTTGAATGGAAAAAATTGCTGTTTTAAAAATGTGCCGAGCTTACTAGCGGCGTATAAGGCAATGCTAGAGCGTCTAACAACCTTAAATTGGTGAGCTAAATACAGCGTTTGCTTGAGCGTATAGGATAAGAATTAGTTATAGCCAGTATCGTGCACAAGAAAGAATGACACTACGTTTCGGGAGGCCAACGTCCCATCTTCAGGTGAAAATAAAAATCTTTAAAACTGAAAAAAATTCATAGCAGTATCTGCCGAGTCACCAAATCGATACAAACAACCATTTTAGGCATAGTCCAGGCCTACAAATTTTTACATTTTTTCCTACCAATTGATACGAAATGTTGCCAGATGGGTGCCCGGAAGTAGGGTGGATTCAGCAGAATACACAGGGAGGCAGTTTATGAAACGATATAGTTTTGTCACATATACGATAAGTATTCGTACAATTTGGTATGTGACACTTCATTTTTATTGGCATTCAAATTGGCTTTGGGCATCCTACCAATCTAAGCAACGCTTAAAATCTAAACCGGAAGCCGCATCTGCCTATCAGCCGCATCTGCTCATTGTTTGCTCTAAGTCGCATCTGCTAAACGTTTTCGCTATCTCAGTCGGCAATGAACCTAAACATTTAGCTGAAGCTCGAGTCGAAACCGAGGAGCTTCTACAACCCCGAAAGTACGATACGCGAGTAAAAATGGACTTAATTGATCTTTTAACTTGTGGAGAGGGAGAAGCAGGTTAGGGGATGTACACTTCCTTTTAATAGATTTTGTCCTGCCGATCTGCATTAACTGAGGCATATGTTTGTTCCATTCTGTTCAGTTTTATGTTTCCACGTTACCATAGACGTAGCAATATTGAAGTAACACCGTGTAATGGATGACATCATAAACTCCACTTCCTTTAAACGCCTGTCTTATGAAGGTAGCATTCATGGCTTTCATTTCTAGAAAATTACAGTTGTCAACAGCTGCACCAGAATGAAAAAAATTGACGTTTGCAGTTGATGGGCAGCAAAACGGTAAATGTTATTTTTTTTTCAAGTATTGATTTGGTAACCTGCCTGTTATGTTTTCCTGGAAAAATCAATTAAAAATAATTGTCATGAGTGCACATGGCACGAGGCAAGTGTATGAAAAATACGCATGGTCCACAGGCCAGGATCAGCATCAACAAACCAGTCACGTTTTGCTTTATTATTACTCAAATGATTGGAAACTCACAGGTAGGCTAAGAAATGCACTTTGTCATTTTCGTGAAAAATATTAATTTCTTCAATTTACGCAGAAATTTATGCAGAAATTTTTCGTTATACGTCTCAGTTTTAGTTTGATGAAATCCAGTCTTAGATGGATAACGTCAAGTCCAGCAAAGCATTTGTTTAAGAGTACCGTTTTACTCATTATGTTAGTATTCACACTCTTCTATACACCTTATTTTTTTCCGCTCTTCAACAATAATCTGCTAAGTCATGCTATTTCTTCTCTTCAGTGTACACACCAATCAACTACTCTCTTAATTTCTGCATGACTCTTCATCCTACATTCCTTTCTATATTAAAGCTGTGAAATTTATTGCGAATTTTTTTAACAGCCTCAAAGTAAAAAAAAAAGTTAATTAGCCAAATGAACGAGGTCGAATACTTGATTGAATTCGGTTGTTTTGCGTGTGTTTGTGCTTGTCTGTTAGGGGGAATGATAAGGTTAGCAATTTGGTTCAGATTTGGTTGAAAGTTCATGACAAGGAGCTTTGGTTCATAGAATTCACGAGTTAGAAATGAAATTCCTAGAGGTACTTTAAATATTTTAGAGATATTCTGGCTTTCCGTTGGGTGGTTAAACCGATTATTCTGGTTTTC
>JAHWFP010175016.1:0-11653 GCA_023313725.1 Lithobius niger
ACGATTTCGGGAGGATTGTTGCTCACGAAATTACACTTAGCTGCTGCAGCTGCATCAGCTTGTTCTTGGGCAATACGTAAACGACATTCGAATCGCCTGTGGCCGGCTCTTTTACAAAAGAAGCACGTGCCCTCGTTAGTCCTAGGCGCTCTTGGCCTATCAAACTCACGGCTGGAAGAGCCGTAGTTGTTGCTGGCCGAATCCCCACTAGTGGAGTCCGGTAAGGGCGCTGCAGTACCGGCCGGTTTAGCTGCAGTCTGATAACTCCTGTTACCACCCCGGTAGTTAGAAGATGCTTTAGAAGCATTACTAGACGGCTGAACACTAGGTTGTGTCTTGTTCGTTTTCACAGAACCGTCCGCAGCAATTTGTTTGTTGCGTGTCGTAAACTCGTCACAGAGTTTTGCTGCCTCGGCCAACGTACCGATTTTGATTTGATCCGGGAGCCATTTGCGGAGCGCAATTGGGCAGGCTTTCGTGAATTGTTCTAGTAAAATTAAGTTCACTAGTTGGTCATAGCTTTTATTTACTTTAGCTAGTGAGACCCAACGGGAAAACAAGGTTTCCAGATTGAAAGCATAATCGTGAAATAATTGCTCCGGCAATTTTTCTAGGGAACGAAACTGGGATTGCACAGACTCTTTAGTTTGTACAAACCTGTCAAGAAGTTTAGTCTTAACGATCTCATAATCATGCATGTCAGCATCTTGGAGCTGGTCACACACTTGAATTAATACTGAACCTAAAAGAGGTTGTAAGCCTACCACCCATTCCTCTTTGGGAATTTTCTGCGTTAACATAGTTCTCTCATAAATTTTAAGTCGGACGTCCATCTATTCACTAAACGTACAACATCGGCGATTTTGCCGGGTTTGCTTACTGGAATTCTAGGTGAGGTAGGGGTTGCGGTACCACTTGTGTGGCCAGAACTAACACTAAGATTAGCAGCATTTAGCCTAGCTAATTCTGCTTGTCGAGCTTTTGTAGCTCTTGAGCGCTAGAGCGTTCTCTAGCTTGCGCTTCTTGCTGCTTTAATTGAGCGTCACGGTCACGTATTTGTGCTTCTTGATCAATTAATGCAAGCTCGTGGGCCCTGCGTTTATCCGCATCGGCAACTTTTAAAGCTTCTAACTTTAATTCTTCGGCTTTTAAAAACAACTCATTTTCCTTAAGAGCTATTTCTTTTTTAGCTTGAATGGCTAAATCTCTCCTGTCCATGGCACTTTCTAGCGTGTCAGCAAGTTCAGTTAAAGAAACTTTGTCATCGTCAACTGCATCACGTAAAATTTTAAGTGATATTTGTTTAGAGTCACTTACTGCTAAACCTAAGTCCAAACATGCTTTCTTAAGCTCTTTGTTTTTAAGACCATCTACAATTTCGTCGAAAGTAGCTATTTCGGGAAATTTTAACCTTACGTTCAAAAATACAGCTTGTATAAATGAAATACGGAATTAAATTGCAGCCGCAAATTAATTTTAACTTTACGTTAAGACTGAGCACGAATTTAAACGCTTCTCATCCTAATCCAGTAAGCTTTAGCAATGGAAAACACTTTTTAACGACCCCTAGCTTTGGTGTATAAATAATTAAAATACATAAATGCTTCTAACTATAACACTAGGCTTGGCAGGCCAAAGCATATCCTATGCACACTTACCCAGAAAACACAATCACTGTGCGGTCTGTCTATCCACATCTGGCCAATCGTCCCACCGTCGATCGGTAACACTGGATTCCACGGGCGTCGTAGTAGAGGGTCTCTGGATATCCCTCACTGCGGCGATGGTCGTCTCATCTGCGGGCAGTCGTCTGTGCAGGAGCCCCTCGTCCGTGGTCGGCTGGTCTCTCCTCACAGGGTTGCGGGGTTTGATGCTTGCATCTCGGCTGGGCGGGCGTCCACTCGGTGAAGCTGCGTCTCCAGTCGTCTGGCTCCAGGAACGGCGTGGTTACTGGGGCGGGGAAAGCATTGATTTGTAACGGCAATGCGGGCGTCTTTTTCGGGGGACTATAGTGACTGAGTCCCGGACATCTTTTTCTTGCAACTTACGTCCAAGTTGCGGCTTGACAGATTGAAGAGTTGTTCATCTGTAGTAGCATGGCAGGGGGGAAACGCTTGACGGAACAGCACCTGTTCATCCCACCGCTGCCACCAGTTGGTAGCGGCCGAAGCTACGATCCTCTAGGTGCTTGTAGCCTCGCCGACATCCATGTGGTTTTGTCCTTTAAATTATTAGTTGCGGTGGCGGTTTTTACTTTTCAGGAAACAGCACACATGTACTACTGGCCCAGTATGGGTAACAGAGAGTCATTGGTCCTAACTGTAGGCTAACTAATCAACTTTAAAGGGGGGTATTCGCTGCCACCAGGTGGGTGGTTAATTGCAGTCCTGACTTTAAGTAATAAGTGGTTTTCTTAATTAATTAAGTCTAGCAATTAATCGTACTAGTAAACAACTGACGTTTCACAAACTCTTGGTTTATTAAATGACAGGCAAATATAAAAAGCAAGTATTTACATTTCAACTAGCATCAACAAGAAAGCTTTTAAATTAAAGCAACACGAGATTTACATTAAATCTGACAAGAATTTACATTAAATTCAGTTTCAACCTTTACATGTTATGTGCAAAGAATAACAATTTCGACAAGAAAAAGTTCTGCCAGGAACTCGCAAGAACCTGTTATTAAGTGCAAACCGCGGGAATTACACAAAATACTACCAGACTATGTTTCCTAAGTGCGACTTAGAATCAAATCTGCCATTTAGAATTTGTCACTTTAAGTTAACAAAAACTCTGCCAATCAACGAAAACACTTACATGAGTTTGGGCAACTAGCCATCGAAGTCTCTGCTTCTGCAAACCTAATTGGTTTAAGTGATCTAATTTAGTGTTTGAGTAAGTTCATACTAAAAACACGGAAAAAAGCTGGTTTTTAGAAAGGGACCGTAAACCCTGACGTTATGGGGGTGGGGGGTCATTAATGCCGTCATGGTACCACCTCCATAAATTCTCAAAGCTTAAGGTAAGTCATTAAGTTTAGAACTATAAATTTCGAATGGGGTTTCCAAAAGTTAAACTTTCTAAGTTAATACTAGTTATACGAACCAACTACCTTTGCCCGGCATGGCAACATTCGGACGGGACATCTCCTATACCGACTGGCGTAGTCACCTCTGGCTTTGAGATCTGCTGAGCGTGTGCTAACGATTGCCTCCTGGGGCAGGGTTTTTATGCTGGAGCAGTGGATTTTCTGGACCTTAGCGCAGACGCCGAGGAGAGCTACGGAGGTCTGATTGGCTGAGGGCCTTGAGAACAATAGAAAAGTCGGCAGCGCAAAGGATTTTTCGCTTGGCGCCGTTTGAAGGAATAACTATGTACTGCGTGATAAAGAGAGGCCGGTAGAGTTAAACTCATTGTTTGGAACGTGAATAAGGCCATTAATTACTACGGATTGTTTTCTTATTTAACCACGATGATAAGCATCGCGACTATTGAAGGAATGATCTCAATAAATTCCATTATTAACATTGGGATGCCAGGTTTACTTTGGGAAATGGGTTGCCAAGTCGGTTTTGCTAGGAGTAACTAAGTACAAACAGAAAAGACGTAAACGAAAAGCTGCCTAAGCTCCGGTAGTTGGGATGGCAAAAGATTACGTCAAAAGATTATTATAAAATAAAAGTTAAGGTTACCAGCGAATGCTAAAACGCATTTAAATAGTTTCAATCATTATTTGCAGCCGCAGATAATTGGTTTTGGCAGTTGGAAATTTCTCAACAGTATTCAAGATCGTCACCGTAAATAAACTTAAGAAATATCAAAACAAAGTATCTGTACATTTTTTAGGGAGGTTAAGTACCTTCGTAGAGGAAGCTCCTCCCTCTAAAACACTAAACTAATGTTTTCGGCTTTATGCCTAAGAAAAGATAAAAGCAAATACAATTTTATACAAATGGCGAAAATGGCGTCTCGTGCGCTACGGTGATTTTACGGCATCAGTTTCGTGCGTTTTTCTTAAGGATGCTGTGTAAGTTCTAGAAGGAATTCTCGTGTTCTGTTTGCGGGGGAAAACAGATAAAGTTCATGGCTATTAAGAGCTGTTTAGATGAGACGGATTGGTCCATTTTCTTGGAAGATACAGGCGTTTGAATTTCGGGGTTTTTCACGACCAAGGTGCCGAAAAAAAAATGAGTGTTCGTTGCCGTAAACGAAGTTTTACCCTCAGGTTTTTGATGGTTTGAGGCGAGGTCTCCTCTCAAATCTAGTGAAGAACGGGCCTTCTTTACAACGACTTGTCAAAGTTGTTAAAGCGACCTGAGTAGTGCGCAGTAAACTAAATATTTCTTTGTTTTTTTTTTATTTTTAAAATTTTTAATCATTTTAACAATCGTTTTCTCCAGTTTACTGGTATATAACAATTGGCCTCCCAATCTTCCCCTTTTTCCCCTCGCCTGGCGATGCCATCGGAGACCTTTGAGTCCCTGGCAGGTCTAACCTTGGTGGCAAGGCAGTCGAGACCCAAAAACATTTCCTTCCCATCAACCCTTTTCCTGGCCATGCTTCTCAATGTATTTTTTTATCTTCATGTTTCATTGTTCCCATTTATTTTGGAAATTTAATTGTCATTTGTTTTGGCTGGCAGTCAGTGATCCGATGCGATCCTTACCAGACCAGTTGTTCCTGCAACAAACTATTTATTATTATTATTAGTTCCAACTCAATACACTTTCGGATTTATTCTTGAATGACCTTTAGCGGTACTTTTAAATCGTAGCATTCTAAGGCCTAATTTACGGTTCAAGTGTTCATTGTCCATGCTAGCAGTATGTTTAAGTTAAGTTTATGGTTCGCTGCCACCAGAAAAGATAGCAAGGTTTAACTAATTTAAAATATCCTTGTATTAGGTTAAAGTAGATAAGTAAGCAAGCCTTTGAGACATTTGTTTTAGTTTTGTTGATAAAAAAAACCTCTCCGTGTTTCACATGTAAAATACAATGGTAGTTTACAATTAACAACTCGGAGTACTTTACAATACAACTTTTGACTTTCAATACATAAAAATTCAACTTGACACGTTGTAACGGCAGAGATGTTACGACGGCTGAGGTGTTTGTATCATTCACAACATCTTTGGTTGACACAGGCTATTAGATATTACTCTTGACTGTCTATTGCGACTTATACGAGAATTGGCACAGCAACGGCTACAGTCCTGGCATGGGGAATGAAGCGTCTTTGTCCTAAATTATACGCCAATCCAGTAATAACTATCTGGTTTGCGTTGGCACCATCGGTGGAAATTAATTAAGTGCTAACGGAAGTTTAAAAATAAAAATGGGTTTACATGTTATTTTAACTCGAGCAATTAATTCATCAGGGAACACATTGAAGTTTTAAAAACTCTTGGTTTTTATTTTTAACAACAAAAATATGAAAAGTACACTTTACAATATTTGTTCACTACTTTACATTTACATGGCTTTGCAATGGAAGCACCCTTTTGAATTTACAATTAAAATTCGAGTAAAGAACTTGGCTTAAGTTCACACAGAAATTTGTAATCGCGTCTGCTAAGTTACAATTAGTCCGAAGTTATGATTTAGGTATCCACACTAAATCAAACCTCCCATCACAAAGACGACATTAGAATCTGGTATCCACCCTTGAAGTCTGCTTCCACAAAACTAAGTGATCTTTGCATGATCTTTTGATTACATTAAAGTTTTAACATAAAGTTTTAACATAAACAAGAAAAAAGTTGGCTGTTAGGAAGGAAACCACCCTTAAATTAAATTACCTTTTTTAAAGCATTCCACAGACTTCGTCACGGCGGCGGGCGCCATCTGACCCAAGTTCTTTTAGGTAGCGAGCGGTTCCCCACACAGAAAGCAAGTGTGCAATTGGGGTTAGAGTACGCGTTGAGCCACAACAAAGGGGCCAATGCGGTACAGTCCATCAGCTTGATGGGACATATCCCGAAGATAGTGAGATGTGAAAACGGTGAGACTTCGCCAGGATACAGCTTGCATGATGTCAGTAATTGGGATATTACTGTTGTTAGCCCAGGAAGTAGATAACAGCGTGAAGTTCGTGCGCTGTTACTCTGATTCCTTCCGTTAAGTAGCTGATATCAAGGGCATCGTAAGCTTGAACAATGACAGTTTTGAGCCAACCATACGGGTGGAAGTTACACCAGTTCTATTGTTGAAGGGAATGAAGAGTTGAGTTCGGTCCTTCCAAACTGGCTTAGAAGCTTTGAGGTACAGTAGAGGTGGATAGCTCGTACTGGACATAAGGCTCTTTCCTGGTCGTCACCCAAGATGTTAGAAAGAGAAGGAATGATGAATGGCTTTGTTTGTTCAGTAGGTTTCTGTGTCTTTGCATGGAACGATGCATGTGGAGTCAGTGAAACGCCAGAATAGTTGTCCAGAAAGAAGCAATCGGAGGCAGTGGCTGATAAAGCTTGAAGTTCTCCGCAGCGAAGACAGGCTGCAATGGCTACAAGAAATACTGTTTTCCTGTTGAGGTGACTAAGTTGAGAGGATCCCATGGGTTCATAAGTGAAGAGAAAGCAAGGCAGATAAAACAATGGACAGGTCCCAAACGGGAACTGCCGACGCAATTGTGGTCTGTCCATTTGGAAAGAATGGATTAAAGAGGAGATTCGGTAATCGGTAAGTAGATTATGCCTTCCCGCGGCCTGGAAGACAGCATTCAGGGCGGACCTTGAATAATGAGGTTAAAAACCGAAGTAATTGTGACATAGGGAGGATCGACAGGATTAACTTGTTCTGTGATACACCAACGAAACCAGCATCGCCAGTGACTGTCGTAAATTTTGTTGGTAGAGGTGCGGATGGCACGACAGGCAATGCGGACGGCCTCGTCTCCAAAAATTCTTGACGCTCGAAGGAGTTGATGATAGTAGTCACCCGTGAAAACGAAGAGCTTGAGGGATCGATCCTACGGCCTGAGAAAGTTGGTTCGGTATGAGGGGTAATGACCACGGAAGATCGATGAGGAGGTCTAGTAGTAGTGGGAACCAAGCTGCCACTGGCCAGTTCGGGGCTATGAGCAGGAACTGGCCGACAGAGTTGGCGATTTTGCGTAGGACAAGGGGTAATAGTCATGGAGGCGGAAAGGCATAAGCGAATAGGTGATTCTAATCGAGAGTGAGAGCGTCCACCGCCCATGCCCGGGGATCGGGAAGGGGACTGACAAACTGGGGCAATCTGGCATTGAGATGGGTCGCGAAGAGATCTAACATGGGACGTCCCCAAAGACTAAAGAGGTTGTTGCAGATTGTTAGGGATCGGCCGATATGACTTTTTACCGATACGATATCGATGAAGGGTAAACCGAACCGACCGATCCGATCCGATACGACACCGATGTCGATACCAATAATAATAATAATAAATCACGACTAAAAGTTTAAATTTCATACAATAAATGCAACTTCAGTTTCTGGTTTTGCATGGGTTCCACCTGCTGAGATTATTAAAAATGTTCAGCGCAGCAATAACAGCATTTTTACTCTTATTCCCATGGCTTCAGTACATTCATCTTCTCAGTTAGAGATTTTAGTTGGTTAGTGTACAACTTGGACTGTTGGAACTGTCATGTGCTAAATTTTTATTACAAACTGAGCAAATCGCTTTGCTTTTCTCACTTGTTTATTGCTTTTGCCGCTCTTGGTGTCGGTTTTGCAGGGAAGACAGTTGTGCTTCTTGGCATAACAAATATCTGTATCGGAAGCCTTATAGTGGTTCAATACCGATATGGCAAAAATACCGATATATATACAGACTATACCGATATCGATATCGGACTATCCCTACAGATTGTCTGGTTGATCGTCCATTCACTGCTCGGCGGTGTTGAGCGGGAAAAGGAATCAGCAATCACGTTCAGATTGCCGGGGATGTGGAGTGGAAGCAGGCAAATCTGTTGTTGAATGCAGAACTGGAAAATTTCGGATGTTAGCTGATGAAGGAAGAGGGATTGTGTTCTACCTCCCTTCCGCAGGTAAGCAACAGCAGTGTTGTCGATGAGTACTTGGACAATACGACCTGAGACATAGTGTCGGAACTGTTGTACCGCGCATAGTTCTAAAAGATTGATATGGTTGGTCGACTTGTCTCCCCAAGTGCCGGATGCTGTTAGGCTGTTGATGTGGGCACCCCGGTAAGTAAAAAGGTCTGTGAAGGGTGGATTTGGGGAATCAGTTCGTGGAGAGGAACCGAGGCGGTGAGGTTCGTGACGTCCATCCACCAGCTGATCGTGGTAAACAGGAACGTAGGATCGATCCAACAGGGTGGTAGGAGCATGGCCTTTTGTGGATTGCCCATTGGGCAAGTCGGTAATGATGAAGTGGTCGTGCCATCCATCTGCCGTATGCGACTAAGTCCGCGAATGAATCGATGGTGCCTACTATCACGACCCCACGCCGATCCCACGCTGAATGCAGGAAACGTAGCATCAATATTACGAATATTATTCGTAGAGAATGAATATAAAGTATAAAATGTTGGGGAAACTTACCAGCGTGAATTCGTGCTACTACCTTCGCTCCCTCTCCACTCATTAATACTGCTCGGTCTACACAATTGGCAACGCATTGCATCTGTGAAAAGGTGGATTTGGGGAATCGGTTCGTGGAGAGGAACCGAGGCAGTGAGGTTCGTGACGTCCATCCACCAGTTGATCGTGGTAAACGGGTGGGAAAGATCGATCCGACGGGGTGGTAGGAGCATGGCCTATTGTGCCAACTGCCGTATGGGACTAAGTCCGCGAATGAATCGATGGTGCCTACTGTCACGATGTAACGGCGGATGCTACGACGGGGTAGGTGCTTGTAACATCGCCGGTCGCCTGGTGTAACTAGATCTTCTTACTATTACTTTTGGGTACTTTTTGTTTCAAACAAGCACAACAGCTACAGTCCCGGTGTAGGGAATGGGAATATGTCCTAATATTGTAGGCTAACTGTAATAATAAGCGGTAACGCTGCCACCAAGGTGGGAAAATTAGGCTAGCTAAGATAAGTTTAAGAGAATTGTCTTAATTTCTTACTTCTAGCGAACGACGGACGAGTAAACCAACTGGGTTTTAAACTCCTGGTTTTATTTTTGAACAAACATGTTAAAAATCAAAACGCACTTTACATTTACATTTGGCAAATTTACAACTGGATTAGTTTATAAATAACACGGGGAGTTTACAATAAAATTCAACACTAGAACAAACACGATGTTCAGTTAAAATATTTTCAAATAGAAAAAGTGATTTGTATAGGCACAAGGGGATTTCGCAAAAGAGCCCTCTAAATTACGAACAGCCTCGGTTGTCTAGTAATAGTAGACCTAAATAACAGTTATGTTTCAACCGTGAATTAACTAACCATTAAACCTCCCAGAGTTGCTGTTGATAAGGCAACTCCTTAAATTATAAAGCCTCGGCTACATATAAAGTGGATCCGAGCGTTTAATCAAAGCAACCAGCGTTAAAAAAAACAAAATAATGAAAGCTGGTTTTTAGTAAGGGACCGTGAACCCTTAAATTACGGCCGCCAACGTCCGAAATGCCGTTTGGCTTGACGCACCATAAATTTTCTTTCTAAAGCTACGAGGTTAAGTTAAGTTTAAACTATAAATTTTGAATGTAAGTCCAAAAATTAAACTTTTAAAGCTAAACTAAGTACGATACGAACCACCACCTTTGCCCGGCATGGCAACAATCGGACCGCGGCATCTCCACTCCCGACCGGCGTAGTGACCTCTAGCTTTGAGAATCCTTGAGTTGTGCTAACGAGTGTTTCTGGGGCTGGGGTTATATACTCATTACCGGAAGTTGGCGCGGACGCCGAGGATAGCTTCGGAGGGGGTGAGCAGGGAAGAGGAGGCGGACATCTTGGAGGAGGAGAGACTGACCTAGATCGGCCGAGCTGTCACTACCGGAAGTTGGAGTGGCAGCGCGGACGGCTAGGGTAGCTGAACGCTCTGGTTGGGTGTGAGGTTGAAGGCAATGTTTTGGTTGGACGGGAATTGCGGAGGCTGAATTGACAAAGAGAATTGCCGACTTGGAAACGTTAGAGGCCTGGCTTTGAATGTGCAAGTGAGTTTTCAACTCATAACAACGTGATTTTTAGGCCTATTAAAATAAACTACGATGTTAGGCATCGCAACTATTGAAGGGGGGGGGGGACGAAGTGTTTTGCACAGAATAAATATTCGACTTTGGGAAACGGATTGCTATATACAAGGCATGTTTTTAACGAAGGAAAGCTAGTTTGTTTACGTTTTTAGAGGTTCACTACGGTCGGAGTTTGGATGGAGATGCTACAAAAAATAAACATAAAATCATACACTAGGTCCGTGAAAATGTACAAACATAAACATTGGAGCTCCGGTAGGGTTCATGGCAAGAAGTTAAATTTACCAAAATGCATAAGTGCACAAATAAAAAGATTAAATGTTCCAGCAAGTTTTTAAAGGGCTCTACAGCAGTTTAGGTTAGATTTTAAACTGGTTTGAACATCGGACATTTTTCATAAATAAGCAAAGTCGTCACCAGTTACAAATACAAAATATCGTGAGTTGTCAACATCTAAAACACAACTAAGCTGGAAAGTGTTTCGGCTTTATGCCTAAAAAAATATACATGATTTACATTTTTAAGTGAAATCGCCACAAAGACGATGCTCTTCTGGTAGGTAAGAATTCTGCCCTCAGGTTTTTTCTTCGGTGGTGTTGAGGTGTCCTCACCACGAGCGTCTGATACGAGACCGCGTTTACAACGACCCCACGCTGAGCCCACGCTGAATGCAGGAAACGTAGCATCAATACTACGAATATTACGAATATTATTCGTAGAGAATGAATATTAAGTATCAAATGTTGGGGAAACTTACCAGCGTGAATTCGTGCTACTACCTTCGCTCCCTCTCCACTCATTAATACTGCTCGGTCTACACAATCGGCAACGCATTAATTTAAGCATTTATCAATTAGAAATGTAACATAATAACCACTTGTAAATACGGTAACACTTACCGATAAGTACAATAAGGCTTCCTAAATTATGCTGATAACATCAAATCCTCGGCCGAGGGCAATAGTAATTTAGGCAAGGCTGTAACCATGTGAAATGAAGCAACAATACTTTTAGTGTTATGTCGATAGTGTCCTATTTGTTTGAACTCTGTAGACCGACTTCATCCTTGAACAATGTATCCCCTACTATTGTCACCGTAAAAGAGACCAACAAAGTCATTAAAATGATGGCGCTCACAGGACCAGACTCTCTCGCTGTTGTCCTGCCTAGTGTTCCCCTCTCTCATTGTTGTCTTTTCTCTTCCCACTTGACTTCTCTTACCGAGTGGACGCCCTTTACACGTAGCTCTCAACGGTATAAACCCAAGCAAGAGGAATACGCCTTTTTACAAAATGGCTCCCTAGTACAAACTGCAATGTTAGGCCTATGGAACTCTAAACCTACGATTAGGCCTGTGAATGCCAAGAGCAACCCTACCTTACAGTCACAGGATGTAAACGAGCGCCAGCAAAAAAACGCCTGTTTTTCAAAAATGAAATTTTTTTTCTTGAGGCACCCAAATGCCTCGCCGAGGCATATTTGGCCGTTTTCGCAAT
>JAHWFP010175045.1:0-10534 GCA_023313725.1 Lithobius niger
CGATATACCCACTCGTCCACTGGTATAAAGATGGCTCAGTGAACCGTATATCGCTCTTTCGCTTGTATGCCTCTTTCCTTTGTATAATTTATAGCCATTTCTGTATATTTATGTAAACTTTCGTTGAGCCTTTGTATCTATTTGTACCCCTTCTCCATTATGTATAGCCGCAAGCATTCTCGGTAGAACGGAGCCCTGGTTACTTCTGCTACCTTAATAACACATTCTGTAAGGACAGGTAAAGGTGTTATACGTCGGTGATCTGGGGACGGATTGGGTTGCCAATTCGAATCCCACCCGTGCCACTCCGATGAAATGTGATTGCATAAACGTGGCTAACTGTACTTCGTTGTTTCTGGTGTACGATTTTTGCTGTTTGGACCTCACACTTACATTAAAGCAAAACCATAAAACAACCAAAAGGGGTGATATCATGCAAAAACCCCATAAAGGTAAAGGGAGACCCATCAAGTTTTCGCCATAGAAAGTAGTGATATCAGAGCCAAAATGGATGCCACCAATTTTTCCGTCGCAACCCTGATCACTCGGTCTTAACTGACATCTCGGTGATTGTCAGTTAAGCTTGTACAGGATAGAGCAGCTAATAATTGGTGCATTCCACTTGGCTACAGAACATCGTTGGGAAATGTTTAACAACCACAACAAACTTGGTGGCAGCCATTTTGGCTCTAATATCACTACTTACTATGGCGAAAAATTGGTGGGTCCCTTTACCTTTATGGGGATTTTGAATGATATAATTTGCAGTGATTTGAGTATATTTATTGAATACGTCGTTAATCATTTCCCTTTTGATATTTTAATGTTAGGAAGTCTATTCAAGTTGTTTTTCTGAGTACGGTGCCTAATTCGTCAAGGGAGGCTCTTTTCACCAGAGACTCGGTTTGATGATTATGTCACGGTCAAAACTTGACCTATGTTTTGGCTTGAGTGATAACGGCATTAGGCTACAATAGGTGGTGACGTCATGAAAGATTTAAATGTACTTTAATAATGGTAATATACGAAGCTAATCGTGCATCGACAAGTTATGAACGAACCGAGCAACGAAGCGTACGACGATATCCCTCGTCAGTGTCATCTAATAGCCAATTGTGAGAACTTGTTTTCACCAGTTAACGACAGAGGAATCAAGCTGAGATGGATGTAATGTCTACGTGAAATGTGAAGTAATTTTGCATGTTACATAGACATTATTGAGAACTAAATACGGTCAGGGTTGGAAGAATCATGATTTTTTTTCGAAAAAATGAGAAATAAATGAAGATTTAGTTGATTATCGGATTTTTATGATTTAAATTAATGTTTTTTTTTTTGTGTTTATATTTTTTCCAACTAAATACTAATTACTGTAGTTATATTTTCCGTAAGAAGCACCAAACAATCATAACAAAGCGATTCTTTTCGTTCCGATTTGTCACATCGGAGATCTGAGCTAGAGCTGAAACCGTGAAATTCGTTTTTGGCTTGTTGCTCTTAGGGTACGTTTACGCAACGACTCGCCTTTGCATCCTCGCAGCTAGAGTTTAATCGTGATGGCAAAGGTGTCATTGCCGTGGTAACAACGCTATCTGGATTATCTAAATCCGACATCGTTTGAGTAAATGCTTGCATTCTTATAATTTGTGACATTAAGATAAAGAATTCCGCCAGACGAAACGATTTCTCAGTTTAAAAATAGTTTGAACTGATATTATTGACTATTTTCGTTGCGAGCCTGTAGTGCTAAAACGGCCGTCATGTTGGAATTTCGGTTGATTTCTAGCTTCTAGCTGCAAGAATGCAAAGGCGAGTCGTTGCACAAACACTCCCTTAGGGCACGTTTACGTAACCACTCGCTTTTGCATTTTCGCAGCTAGAAGCTAGAAATCACCTCAAATTCCAACATGGCGGCGGTTTTATGTCTGCCGCCTCGCAACGAAAACAGCAAACAACGTGAGTTCAGAAGCGTTTGGGAAAATTGTTTCGTCATTAGGAATTCTTTACATTATTGGCACGGAATATACGACTGCAAGTATTTCCTCAAACGATGTCGGATTTAGCTAATCCATTTAGCGTTTCTACCATGGCAATGTCACCTTTGCCATCGCGATTGAGTTCTAGCTGCGAGAATGCAAAGGCGAGTCGATGCGTAAACGCGCCCTTATTGTTGGCACGACACGTTTCTACAACGCTCTCTACAGAACAAACTATTTGTCCTACAATGCTGGTCATTGGCTCATTTTGCAGGTATTGATCTGTAGATGTGCCCTTTCCATAAGGCCTTTTCTAATTGGTCAAGTGGTCAAGGGGTTACGGAGCTAAACGACTGAATTGAGTACTTTGAATTGTTTTAAACGTTGTTATTATTCAACAATGCCAATTACCAAACGCCACCTGCAAGACGTAGATTGAAGATTAAAGGGTTTATTTCCATATTGGTTTGTGACAACCGTAATTGATAAAGAAACGAAACATTGAAACAAGCTAATCTAAACTGCATGGTACGCCAAAGTAGCACGAATTAGAAAACAAAAACGAAGTCGTTCGTTGCTTAAGGTAAGGTTTAACTGAACTGAAGTCAAAACAGCAAAGGAATGCAAATAAATTTCCTGTAAGGTTTCAGATACTGCAGTGTTTAGTCCACGTGAAGTCTTATTCTCTATACACGTAAATGCAATTAAAGCCAGAGCCCGTATTTAGAAACTTGTCATGCCCAAACAAACGAAGAATAATGTCAGGCTACACACTCGCCTACTTTCTTGGCTAAATTTTGTCAGTGTTATACAGTCACTTCGTATATTTTCCGTTCATCACCCTGCTGATGATACATATATCATTTTTCAAGATTTTTTAAAACATATTTCCAGGCATGACATTTCATTATTACTTTCCAGAACATTTCCAGGTTTTCAAGGACTCGCACGAATCATGAATTATCTGTAGATCTGTGCTAAGCACACTAAGACGTTTAGTGTTTAAACATTTTCCAGCGATGTTCTTTAGCCAAGTGGAATGCATCAATTATTAGCTGGTCTATCCTGTACAAAAGTAAAAATGGTAAAAACAGTTGAATACAGCAGTAAGGTTTTACATGGACTAAACAGTACAATACAGTAGGTTGGGGTGAGATGCACACAGCAAATTCATCATTAAGATAGCCAATGAAAACAGCTCAAATTAACTAAACAATCAGGAGGTGGTAATAATGAAAAAGGGCAAGCAGGGTCTTCTTGGCACGGTAGCAAAGAAAAAGGGCGAGCTATTAGAGCCTAGTTGAATAGTTTCAAAGTTGATGGAGTAACAATCACTACATGCAAGATCGTTGTTGTGGGCTTATCGCGCTTGGCATTAAAATGGAGAAACAGGCAATTCAGCCAAACTGGGAATAAGAGTGACACCCTCCAGTGAAAATGCTGTTTACTTCCTTAAGAAGACCAAACACCAGGGGTTCCATGGGAAGCGGAAGCTGGGAAAAAGGGATTCAGGCCACAGAATGGTGGGAGTGCAGGGGGATGTGGGGGACAGAGGCTACAGGGAGAGCCACAGAGGGAAATCTGACCCCACAATGTGGGAGGGCGTGCAGGGTGGTTCAGGAACTCTTTTCATTTTGTGCTGCCCAGTCAAGTGTTTCGCTCGTGCATCCGGGAACCAGCTAGTACAGCTAGTTCAGCTAAAAATAAAAAAAAAAGGACAGAAAAAAATTATGACAATGGGCTTTAAGCAATGCTTGCAAATCAGCTAACAGTCGACTACAATACGACAGAAAGACGTATTTATTTCGTAGATGCTGGCTTTTACAGCCGAGTTGAGTTGTTTCAAAGTTGGTCGTTGTTTCAAAGTTGGGGCGATACTTGGGTGGGTGACTGCCAGGGAATCCGGGTGCTGCAGACATTGCGCCTTAGAGCTTCATGGTTAATGCTCGTTACAAAAACTTTTGAACCCTTTTGAATATAGGGCCTTGGGACTTCGTCGGTCAGATGATCAGGAGTGGTCTTGGTTTATTTTATTTTGTTTTTGTTTTTAGTGAGCACGAACCCTAATTGGGTCATCTACCCCACGACAATTAGAGAGACAATTTAGCTGGAGAAATCCAAGGGTAAACCTAGGATATTTGACAGGCTACAATCGACATGAGCACTTATTGCTTGGTACAACACTGTAACGTGGAGAAGGTGCGGGTTGGGGTGGGGGGCGGGGGGAAGGAACTATGCGATGGTAATTCAAGATCCACAAAACAGGAGTGATGTTACTGAGAAAACAATGGTTTTCGTTGGTGCAGGCTTATAGTTTGGTGCAGTGGTCAAACATGGCTGGATTTTTAACCAAAGAGTCCTGTCTGTTAGATTGAAAAGCTAGGACTATCTACTTAAGTTTTTCAACTGCGGGAGGAGTTAACATGCGCCAGAAGAAGCTGGTATTTAGAGGGAGCTCGCAGCTGTTGTAATGCTAGTGTCTGAATCCTAATCCTAAATATTGCTTCGTGGTAGATGAGATTGTAGAGTTTAAGTTTTTGCTTGTCCGATGCCTTAATGTGCGGAATATACCTTGAAATGCTAATCAGAGCAATTTTGCCATTGGATGTGGCTTTGAAGATGGCATTCGTATCACTAGCTCTCACATGCAAGTGAGCACGTGTTTAGTTCCTTAAATTAGTTTATCGTAAAATTTTCGAAAAAATCCCATGATGTGTTCCAATGGGATGGCGCAGGTCAAGCTTCTCTTGGGAGTTGTTTCTCTATGATGGACACGTGCTGGTGTTTGAATCCCAAGTTGTTGGTTACTTCAGAAGCGGATGATGTGGCACTATCCAACACCGAACCCTGGACGAGCAAAGCCGGTTGCTATGCCATAAGTGAGCAGTCTCTTCATTAGAGTTCCGAAACCTGGTTATGGCTAATTTAATTCATTGACTTGTTGATCAACCAGATGTTATTTGATATTAGAAAACATGAAGATGGGAGTGTTATTAATCAACGCCGTTACGTCAGCATCCGCGTAAGCCGAGTCATTGTCTGTCAGCAACCTCCCTTTAAACAGAAGGTAACTGTTGCCAATGTGCAAAAATAAATCTTGGTTTTCACCGTGTATGCGGATTTCAGAATTTACATTGTTGATATTGCTCGTGATATGTGTACGATTCGAAGGAGGAATCATACACCAATGGTTCGTTGATTTTTTAATACTGATTTTCTGGGTGTTGTTATAAATTTGATTAATGCTTTGTCTCGAGGTATGAAACCATTTTTTTATTATTATCTTTAAAATAAGAAAGAGACCTTTCCCTTTTTTTTTCCAAACATGAGCATATTGTCTTTTTTTTTTTAAGTTTTAGATCTCAAATGAAGTCGCTCCTTGAGTGTCTCACCATTAGAATCCAACGGCTCATTAGTCTGAGAAGTAAGACAAACCCTTACATTTCTTATTAAGTTGGTAGTAACTGGGAGATATATTATGAGGAGATTCTATGATTTTGAAACCAGAATGTGAATTGGGATAAAAAGAATATAAAGTGCGTTGAGCGTCACTGTTTAGGTAAGAATGATATCAACGTGGACAAAAATTCTATTGACACTCATAATGTTGACAGTATTTTGACTTTCCCAACTACTGACATCGTTGCCTAAGTCAAATCCCAGGACTCAAGCCAAGCTTTTGTCACCCGAAAAGGACGTTCCGTGGTACAGCTCGGTAATTATCAAGACAGTTCTTAAATTGTTTAGATTCGGCTTCACTGGTGTGACCTTTGCGCCTATCAATGATTTGAGAATTTTATTAAAATCTTCGATCTCGTAATTGCTCTTATAGCATTTTCACCTTTCAGACCCCTTTAATAGTGCTAATTTGTCATTTTCAGGAGTACGGCTAACAATTCGTCATTCTCACAATGTGAAAGCTGATAAATTTCCCTCAGATTTCCCCTCCAATTAACTCAAAAGCTGATAAATTTTTCCCTCATCAGATTTCCCCTCCAATTTTTCCTCAGACCCCTCCAATGTTGCTAATTCGTCAATTTCAGGAGTTCAGCTAATGATTCGTTATTATCTTAATGCGAAAGCTCCCCTCATACTGCCAATTCTTCATTTTCAAGAGTGCAACTAACAATTTGTCATTCTCACAACATGAAAGCTTATTAGCAGTTACACCCTGAGAAACCTTTAGTGTTGTTAATTTGTTATTTTCAGGAGTGAAGCTAACAATTCGTCATTCTCACAGTGTGCAAGCTCATATAGCATTTGAAGCCCTGAGACCTTATAATGTTGCCAATTCACCATTTTCAGGATTGCAACTAACTATTCGTCATCCTCACAATGTGAGAGCTCATAAAGCAATTGCACTACTGAGGTCCCTTTAAGGTTGCTAATTTGTCATTTTCAGGAGCGCAGCTAATGATTCGTTTCGTCATTATCATAATGTCAAAGCTCATGAAGCATAAGCACCCCTCAGACTTCTATAATGCTGTTAATTCATCATTTTCTGGAGTGTAACTAACAATTCGTCATTGTCACACTATGAAAGCTCAAAAAGCATTTGCACCCCTGAGTCCACTTTAATGTTGCTAATTCGTCATTTTCATGTTTGCAGCTAACAACTCATTTTTCTCACAATGTGAACGGTCAAATAGTATTTGCACTATGAGAACCCTTTAATGTTGCTAATTCTTCATTTTCAGGAGTGCAGCTAACAATTCGTCATTCTCACAATATGAAAGCTCATAAAGCATTTGCACACCTGGTTCCCCTTTAATATTACCAATTCGTCATTTTCATAAGTGCAGCTAAAAATTCATCATTCTTACAATGTTTGTTAATAATTTGTCATTTTCAGGAGGGCAGCTAACAATTCGCCAATTTCACAAGCTCATACAGCATTTGCACTCCTGAGACCTTGTAATGTTGCCATTTCACTGTTTTCAGGATTGCAACTAACAATTCGCCATCCTCACAATGTATTAAGTCGGATAGCATTTGCACCCTGCGACCCTCTTTATGTTGCCAATTTATCCTTTTAACAATTTGTCATTCTCTCAATGTGAAATAAATAAAGCATTTTCACCCCTCAGACCCTTCCAATATTACCAATTCATCCTTTTCAGAAGTTCAGCTAACGATTCGTCATTCTCATAAAGAGAAAGCTCATAAACCGTTTGCACCCCACAGACTTCTCTATGCTGCTAATTCGTCATTTTCAGGAGTGCAACTTACAATTCGTCATTTTTACAATATGAAAACTGAAAAAGCATTTGCACCCCTGAGTCTCCTTTAATGTTGTTAATTCATCATTTTCATGAGTGCAGCCAACAATTCGTCATTCTCACAACGTGTAAGCTCGTATAGTATTTGCATCTTGAGACCTCTTTAATGTTGCTAATTCGTCATTTTCAGAAGTGCAGCTAACAATTCATCACAACACGATAGCTCAGATAACATTTGCACCCTGAGACCGGTTTAATGTTGCTAATTCTTCATTTTCAGGATATCAGCTAACAATTCGTCATCCACAATATATGAAGTCTCATAAAGTATTTACACCACTGAGACCGCTTTAATGTTGCTATTTCGTAATTTTCAGGAGTGCAGCTAGTATTTCGTCATTCTCACAACGTGAAAGCTCATATAGCATTTGCAGCCCTGAGACCCCTCTAATGTTGCTAATTCGTCATTTTCATGAGTGCAGCCAACAATTCGTCATTCTCACAACCTGTAAGCTCGTATAGTATTTGCATCTTGAGACCGCTTTAATGTTGCTAATTCGTCATTTTCAGGAGTGCAGCTAACAATTCATCATTCTCACAACACGATAGCTCATATAACATTTGCACACTGAGACCCATTTAATGTTGCTAATTCTTCATTTTCAGGATTTCATCTAACAATTCGTCATCCACAATATAAAAAGTCTCAAAATATTTGCACCACTGAGACCCTTTTAATGTTGCTAATTCGTAATTTTCAGGAGTGCAGCTAGTATTTCGTCATTCTCACAACGTGAAAGCTCATATAGCATTTGCAGCCCTGAGGCCCATTTAATGTTGCTAATTCGTCATTTTCAGAAGTGCAGCTAACAATTCGTCATTCTCATAATGTAAAAGGTCATATAGGATTTGAACCTCAGAGGCCCCCTTTATGTTCCCAAGCATCCTTTTAAGGAGTGCAGCTAACAATTTGTCACTCTCACAATGTAAAATTATTAAAGCATTTTCACCCCTCCGACCCTTCCAATGTTCCCAATTCATCCTTGTCAGGAATTCAGCTAACGATTCGTCATTCTCATAAAGAGACAGCTCATAAAGCGTTTGTACCCCGCAGACTTCCCTAATGCTGCTAATTCGTCATTTTCAGGAGTGCAACATACAATTCGTCATTTTCGCAATATGAAAACTGAAAAGGCATTTGCACCCCTGAGTCCCCTTAAATCTTGCCAATTAACCATTTTCATGAGTGCAACGAACACATCATTCTTACAATTTGAAAGCTCAAATAGCATTTACATCCTTGAAACCCGTTTAATGTTGCTAATTCATCATTTTCGTGAGTGCAGCCAGCAATTCGTCATTCTCACAACGTGTAAGATCATATAATATTTGCATCATGAGACCTCTTTAATGTTCCTAATTCGTCATTTTCAGGAGTGCTGCAAACAATTCATCATTCTCACAACATGATAGCTCATATAACATTTTCATCCTTAAACCCTTTTAGTGTTGCTAATTAGTCATTTTCATGATTTCAGCTAACAATTCGTCATCCACACGATATGAATTCTCATAAAGTATCTGCACCACTGAGACCCCTTTAATGTTGCAATTTCGTCATTTTCAGGAGTGCAGCTACCGATTCGTCATTCTCATAATGTGAAAGCTCATGAAGCATTTACACCCCCCGACCCCTTTAATGTTGCTAATTCGTAATTTTCAGGAATGCAGCTAGTATTTCGTCATACACACAACGTAAAAGCTCATGTAGCATTTGCATCCCTGAGACCCCTTTAATGTTGCTAATTCGTCATTTTCAGAAGTTCAGCTAACAATTCGTCATTCTGATAATGTAATAGGTCATATAGCATATGAACTCTAGAAACCCTCTTTAGGTTGTCAATTCATCATATTCAGGATTGCAGCTAACGATTTGTCATTCTCACAATGTGAATTCATAAAGTATTTTCACCCCTCAGACCCCTCCAATGTTGTTAATTCGTCATTTTCAGGAGTGCAGGTAATGATTTGTCATTCTCATAATGTGAAAGCTCAAAAAGCATTTGCACTCCACAGTCCCCTAATGCTGCTAATTTGTCATTTTAAGGAGTGCAGCTAACAATTCGTTATTCTCACAATGTGAAAGCTCATAAAGCATTTGCACCCCTCAGACCCCTTTAATGTTGCAAATTTGTCATTTTCAGGAGTGCAGCTTATGATTCGTCATTCTCATAAAGGGAATGCTCATAAAGCATTTACACCCTTCAGTTCCCTTTAATGTTGTCAATTTGTAATTTTCAGGAGTGTAGCTAACAAATAGGCATTCTCACAACGTGATAGCTCATAAAATATTTGCACCACTGAAACCACTCCAATTTTACCTATTCGTCATTTGCAGGAGTGCAGCTAACGATTCGTCATTCTCCTAATGTGAAATCTCATAAAGCATTTGCATCCCTCAGACTACCCTAATGCTACTAATTTGTAATTTTAAGGAGTGCAGCTAACAATTCGATATTTTCACAATGTGAAGCTCATAAAGCATTTGCACTCTTGATACCCTTTAATGTTACAAATTCGTCATTTTCAAGAGTGCAGTTAACGATTCATCATTCCCCTAATGTGAGACCTTATAAGCATTTGCACCCCTCAGACTCCCCTAATGCTGCTAATTTGTCATTTTCCGGAGTGGTACTAACAATAATTCGTCATTCTCACAGTGTAAAAGCTCATAAAGCATTTGCACCCTTGAGGCACTATCTTGTTGCTAATTCGTAATTTTCAGCAGTGCAGCTAATAATTCGTCTTTCTCACAACGTGAAAGCTCATATAGAATTTGCACCCCTGAGACCCCTTTAATGTTGCTAATTCTTATTTTTCAGGAGTGGAGCTAACAATTCGTGATTCTCGCAGTATAATAGATCGTATTGCATTTGCACCACTGAGACCCCTCCAATTTTGCTAATTCGTCTTTTGCAGGAATGCAATTAACAATTCGCGATTCTCACAATGTAAAAGCTCATAAAGCTTTATCACCCTCAGACCTCTTTAATGTTGCCAATTCGTCATGTTCAGGAGTGTAGATAACAATTTGTCATTCTCACAATGTGAAAGCTCATAAAGCATTTTCACCCCTTAAACCCCTCCAATACTGCTAATTCGTCATTTTAAGGAGTGCAACTAACAATTCGTCATTCTCACAATGTGAAGCTCATAAAGCATTTGAGACCCCTTTAATGTTGCTAATTCGTCATTTTCAGGAGTGCAACTAACAATTCGTCATTCTCACAACGTGAAGCTCATAAAGGATTTGCACTCCTGAGACCCCTTTAATGTTGC
>JAHWFP010175045.1:10544-22574 GCA_023313725.1 Lithobius niger
GAGTGCAACTAACAATTCGTCATTCTCACAATGTGAAGCTCATAAAGAATTTGCACTCCTGAGACCCCTTTAATGTTGCTAATTCATCATTTGCAGGAGTGTAGCTAACAATTCGTCATACTCCCCTTTGAAAGCTCATAAAGTATTTTTACTCCTCAGACCCCTCCAATATTGCTAATTCGTCATTTTCATGAGTGCAGCTAGCAATTCGTCATTCTCATATTGTAAAAACTTTGATTGCATTTGCACGACTCCCAGTTTTAGGACTCCCTAATGCTGAGTTTTCACAATGTGAAGGCTAAAATGCATTTGCACGACTCCCCAGCTTTGGGACCCCCCATAATGTTGTTAACTCGTCATTTAGAGACCCCCATAATGTTGCTAATATGTCATTTTCAAGCTTCAGTGCATTTGAGAGTTCTCACAATAAGAAAGCTCATTTAGCTTTTCCACAACCCCTCTAATATTGAGACCCTTTCATAATGTTGTTAATTCTCATTTTCATGCTCCGAAGCATTTGAGAGCATTCTAAAGTTCTTACAATGCAAAACCACTATATAGCATTTGCATGATCGCCAATTCTGGAACCGCCCAATAATGTTGTTATTTTGTAAATTTTTACCCTCTCAGTGCACTCCTTGTCGTGACAGGAAGTGGTATCATAGCAACGCTCACTGGAAGTGATGTTATTAAAAATGGTGGCACTTCCGGTATCCGTGGGAGTGGCCATCATGGAAAATGGCAGCACTTCCGGTTTGCGTGGACACAACCATCTTCTATAGCAGTCTTCACATCTCATTTTACCAGCGGGAGGTAGCAAAAGAATGGAAAAAGGTAGCAAAAAGCACTTTCCCAATCTCCTCCAGCTTGACGAAAATCAAAAGTGGTGGTAATGAAGTCATTTCTGGTCTTGCATGGTGTCCCTTCTAGTATGACGTCACTTCCGGGCTTGGATTACGTCATTTCTGATGTGACGTCAATTCCTGGATTACGTCACTTTTGGAGGAGGGGTGGATATATCCTCATATCGATACCACTACTGGTGTCGTTTTGCCTTGAACCCAGCACACTTCATTTGGCGATGAGGATTAATTGAGAGATGTGTTAAATACAATTTAACTTAACACAAACTGGCAAGAAACCCGCTCTGTGGATGGGTATTGGCTTGGGGAAGGCAGAAGTGCTCCATGGTTTAAATTTTTAAAAGAGAACTGCTATTTTCTTTTAGTAAATTATTAATTGATGTATAAAATATGCGTTTATTTTACTGACGTATCAAATGCTGATCTTCAATAGTTTTGGTGTCTTGTAAAAGGATGCAACAACACCTCACTTAGCAACAGATGCATTGTTAGCACATGCATTCAGGCCGCATGCATGGCAGACCGCATTTTGTGCCCTTCCAAGCACCGGAGTACGGATCGAGAAGAGCCAAGAATCTGATGCTGTGGCCCCGTTAAACCACGTCTGGAAGAAATTCAGCAGGGACTCCTGTCCAACTCGAGCTAGGCCTTGCACATTTTCGTATGTGACCCCATCGATGCCCGCGGCATTCCCTGACCAACACCGCAGTGAGTTCCTGCAAAACCAGCAGTTGACCTGCCGCATCGGCCTCATCCCCCAAAAAATCCTTTGGAGGAGGCCCTGGGGATCCCATAAACCTGTGTGCAAAATTAGCGTTGAATGCTTCTGTCATATAGGGGTCCCTAAGAACCTCGTTGGACTGACCGAATATCCAAACAACAGAAGTCCTAACATCCCTAGGGCGGACATTGGCCCACACCCATGACAGCAGCCCTGGGACACCTGACCACAAAGTCGTCCCCCAAACACTAACATTTACTTGCAGAGAAGAAAGCGAGTGTCTTGGGCAGCCCAACATACTCAAACCACCACTGGTATATTTGACAACAACGGAAACGTTGCCAAGCATGTTGCCATCACGGACAGCGATCACGCAAACCAGGGTTCACCAAACCACATTATGACCCCGCCTAGCCAACTTCCTGTGCAAACACGCCGTCCACAAACCCATCTCTCAGCCGGGAAAGGCCGCAGCACAACGCTGTCAAGACAGCCACGACCCCCACCATTCCAGGTCAACACCACCGGAAAGTGGTCACTGCCTAGAAAATCCGACGAGACCTCAAACGAAAACCGATTGGCCAGCTCAGTCGAACACAATAACATACCTAAAACAGACTCCTGAACCTGAACCCCATACCTCCTTGCGAATGTTGGTGTACCGTTTTCCATCACCGAGAGGCTGAAGCCATCCAGGGAGTCAGCAATCGCTTGCCCCGAGCATCGCAACGGTCATCACCCCAGGGCCAGTGGTGCGCATTGACGTCCTTCTCCAGAACCAAAGATAATAGAAGCAACTCCACCCACCACACCCACTCCCAGCTGGTGACCCTCCCAGTAATATGAGCAACACCAGTGGTCTGCCTTGCAACATCCCAGCACACCCGAAAACCGCATGCGTCAACACTCCTGTACACTGAAAAGGTGGGGTGTAAAAAGGGATCAAGTTTTTAACGAGCACCCTTACCTCCCGAGCCACCAGAACCATCAATACACAGCAACCCCAACAAACTAGGGACACACCCAACCATCAGCCTGGTTACAAGCAAACTTAAAATTTCAACCTTAGTTCTCAAACTGTCTAACTCCTCCCTCTTATTCCCCACTCCCTGCACATTCTAGGTACAAACAGTGAATAAAACAAAATCAATCCACACCACAACACACTAGAAGACACCTACAACACCAGCATCTCATTTCCCCCATCCTGGGAGCACACACCAATGTTCCTCCCCAAATGAAACTCCACGCCTACACTGGACACCTCGTTTGACACAGCAAAATCAAAGTCTTCGGCCGAAGCCATGCTTTACCATTCACATATTGCTTTTCCCTTCATCATCATCATCATCACTCTCTTCTGTTGCAACCTTGCTCCCTTTCTCTTCTCTTGACATTTTATTGCTCGAATGAGTGCCTGAATTGTTACCTCTTACTGTTCAACAAAACCTCCCTACTACGTTGGACTCTTTATATATCCGTCCTCTCACTTTGACTAGAGCTATTCTCCTTGCCTAGATGTGCAGAGGAGTCTGCTCAGCAAACTTGCCAGGGGCCATCTTGTTTTGGCAGCCATTAGGCATAAACCTAACAATCCTGACGGGCTATTACCCCTGTGTTAACCCCAAGTGGAACCTTCGCAACAGTGAGGTGTCCTTCTCAACTGAACTAGGTTATCCGCACATTGGTCCAACATGACAATTGCCGTTAAGAGGAAATGTGCTGATATCACGACTCTTTGATGAAGTTGTACAGTGAGTGTATCCACTGTGAGTGGGGAGATGCCATAGAGTCCATTACGTAGAGGTTGCTTGTGCATGGACCCCCCATTTACCTGAATAAAAGAGTTTGACCGTTCATCGTTCTTGCCTCTGTCCTTCCGAAATACATCATCGTCCATAGGTCAACCAACAGTCTAGTAAAGATTCCATCCAGCCTCTATTTTATTTTATTATCGTTTGCACAGCAGCCTTGACCCCTCAACCGAGCTGAGGGCTGTTCAAATTGTATAACATGCTCTGCTAACCTTCAATGAGATTGTACAAGCCAGGAATAAACAACCGAAGCTGTTTCCCAGCATTTGCACAATCAGCAATAGTTTCGGCATCACTCCTCAACAGAATCACAAACTTTTAGAGTGTTCTTACAGCAACAACGATGATTATTGCCCCGACTTTCGATGCACTGACCACAAGCACCTGATAGTAATAACCAAATATTGTTACACATCGTTGGCTATTTATCACTCACCTCCTGACAAACCTAGTGCAATTCATTAGTTTTCAGATTTTATGTCGTTGTGGACGGTGGGATGGCAGGCTCTTTTTACGTTATTGCCCTAGCAGTGGTAAGTTAACCAAGAAGCCATGGTAACGATCTTGTATGCAGACTAGGGAAGAGCTGTAAGCTCCCTTAGCGGGTTTCACGGCAGAATCCTCGATGCTAATGCTTTTTAGCCTTTAGTACCATTTCATGCTGCAAAAGAGTAAGTTTTCCAGGCCATCTGCTATATAATTTTCATTACAATTTTCACAGACTTCCCCTTCCCACCCTTGCAAATAAAATGTATGATCCAATGCAAATATCTTTGATCCAAGCAACACTCTTAATCAAAATTAATAACCAGGTTTAATAGTCGCTAATGTTTTTATTCATTTATGGCCTTCGAACTGAAATCTCAACCCCGTCCACCTCATCTGCTTTCCTTGGATTTACTTACAAAATGAAGTACAGTAATTTCCTCCCTAGTCTCTAACCTGCACTTCTTTTTCAAAACTGGTTAGTGTTCTCGATGTATGAAGAAACTCCAGTTGAATTAACTTTCAAAGAGTCAAGACTAAGAAAATGAAAAAATTGAGAGTTCCTTGGGAGAGGTGGCCCCTCAACTGCCACTTCCGTCAAACCACCATGTACCTATATACTATCATTTGGCTCACGTCATAAACTACGCAGTTTTTCATTGTGAATTGTTGGCATGAAATGTAATAGGAATCGAGCTAGTTTCTGTTAATGAAGCTGCTACGTGTTTTTTTTTATTTATTACGATGATGAGTGGAAATCTTTGGGTGAACTTAGTCCATAGAACCCTTCTACGTTGACGATAGGGCTAGTAATGTTATTCACAGATTGCAACTGGTGGGTGCCACCAGTTCTAAACGATATGAGGGAGCACACTCTTCCACTGAGACAAGAAGTCAGTTTGACTCAGCAGACAAAATGCACGACACACAAAACGATGGTAGCTCCAACCAGTAGCATTGCTGATCGTGCCCTTGAGGAGAATTGCAAATTACGAGAGACGGTATTCACCCCCACCTAGTTATGGTTGGACCCATTGAACAACACATTTTTAGTGGACGCAATTTACCACTAATAATCGAATAATGTGGCCTAGCTAGTGACGGACTTAACACAAATGCAATGAGATTATTTTAAACAAGATATTTGAAAGGGTGATGGGAATCGAAAATCTCATTGTTTGAAAATATTCTCACATAAGTTTCACTCTACAGTAAAACACGGTTTGGGTTGTACTGTGTCATCCCTGCAGTTCATGAAATCTGAAAATATTAGCACAAACAACCCGACCAACTGATCTTGAGTTTAATAAGTAGTTTTGTGTGCTGTCGCTTGTCTTTGTCTACGTCATTTCACTTGCTCGGTATACAGAAATGTAGGTAATTGCATTCTTTCTATTCTTACAGATTCAACCTAAAGGTTAACTACACAACAACAAACAGTGAAAATGGTGGCATCAGGAACCATTAATCAAGGTTTTGAAGCTGAAAATAAGGCTGATGGCGATCTAAGCACAGTTCCTCCAAATGATCAGAGACTTGGATTCCCAAGTTTAAGTGCAAATGAAAGACAAACAGAAAAGAAGGGTGTGAGAAAGAATTTAATACTTGTCTGTTGCAGCATCCTGTTAGTAAGTTCACCAACATTTGCCCTTCTCAATTCCACAACCTCATTAATCCCTGGAGATGGACTGGGGAGCACTGCTCTGGCAGTGAGTGGAATATCACAGCTTGCTGCCGCAGCATTCTTCGTAACATATGTCACCAAAGTCTTCGGAATACGTAAAATGATGTCCATCTCGTTAATCCTTCCTGTATTTTATGCATCTTCATTTTTCTATCCAACGTGGGCTTCCACTTTAGTCACTGCTGGACTCCTAGGATTTGCATTGTCTCTGCTCGTGAGTTGTACCTTCATGTACGGCAATGGGCTAGGATTCTGGTATGCTCACGTCAGTCAAGGGAATTTGGACACGACTCTAGCTCTCATGTCGGGGCTAGTCAACGGTTGTTTGGGAGGTGGTTTTGTGTTTGGGAATGTCCTTCTATTCGTAATACTGAACCCTGGTGCACATATGGTGACAAACATGAACATCACTTCGGATACTTTCGAAGTGTGTGGAAGTAACTACTGCAACCAAGACCTCAGTGGATTAGCAACGATGCAGAAGCCGGTGCCATGGAGGTATTACACGCTGTTTGGAATTTTTACAGTGATGATTGCTGGGGGTGCCTTGCTGTCCCTCACTGTGCGTGATTACTCCGACAAACTTGGTTATACTTTGAGGAAGAAATCTGAGTTTTTCACCATGATCAAAGAAACATTCTTGTTGTTAAAGAATCCTCGAGGTTACCTCCTGGTTGCCATCACGCTATTTATTGGATTGGAAGAATCTTTCATGATGTCGGAATACACAAAAGTAAGTCATTGGCTGAACAAGAATAGATCATAAGATGACAAAATATTCTATCGTTCATTAATAATTCAGTTTGCTATTGATTTCTTTATTTGCTCTTTGTCCACACCAAAATTAACATAACCACTTAATTAGTCAAGAGTCCCTCCCAAGCCTTAAGCCGCAACGTCCCTCTTAAACGTAAAAAGTTTATAAAAGTCTGAACATTTCAACTGAGCAGTTTATACCAGAGCTTATCTTAGGTTTGTTGCATTGCTGAAACAACCTAAGGCAATACGTTCTGCTATAAGATGCCCAGTTGACCTATTCAGACTTTTATGAACTTTTTACGTTTAAGGCGGATGTTGCAACTTAAGGTTCGGGAGAACACTTCCTGAAAATCATGGAGTCACTGGCTACCCACTCAGGCAACAATCCTAATTAATCACAATATTTGTAGTAAAGTGTATGGAATTGTTAAAACACCACAAGTAAAGAAAAGTGAATCTCCGTAAATCTTAGGATAAGAAGCTGAGTGAATTATTCGTAGATAATTTCAGTTTGCAAGATCAGGGCAGATCATGGTGAAGTTGGGGAGGAGAAATTCACGCATACGAAGCATGAATAATCACGCTCTATGCAGCTGAGACACAGATTATGCCAAGTGAAGCGAAATTGAAAACACTTTTGGTTTACTAAGCTGGTTAGTTGAAGAAGGCTCAGTTGAAGAAGCCAAAATTTAGTCAGACATTTTGAGGTTGGGTTAAAGAGATGATCACATCGCTGATTGTTGTTTAACCGATACCATATTTTACTGTTGCTGAGTCATGTACCACTTTTGAAAACATTATACATAAAGGAGTTGCTAAGGATTATTATTATAAGATTTCTTTTTATAATGCTTATATTCATTAATCATTGTGTTTTTTTTTTCTCATAGGCCTACATCAGCTGTACAGTTGGTATTCCAAAAGTTGGACTAGTCATGTTTGCTGATGGTGTTTCCCAAATTGTAGTTTCTTTGACTCAGTGGTTACTGGTCAAGTATTTTGGACGAGTGACTGCAGTCATTCTAAGTGTGACCGTCTTCCTCATCTGTTTAGCAACGTTGTTAATCTGGGTTCCGAGTCCTGACCAAATCGAACTGTTAATAGTCCTCGCTGTTTTCTGGGGAGCGGCAGATTCCATCTTAGTTTCCGTTGTATTTTGTGAGTATCCAGATTTATTTATAGGACGTAGTTGCTTAATTCAGGATATTTGTTGGTTTGGCCTGAAAACCTAACTTCTTTGAACCACGACTTCCTAATATCTAAAAAGGCTTGACCATAAAGATTTTACCTGTTATCTCACCTCCGTTTCTGCCACCTGTTGTGCTGCGAGCACATTGTAAAAAGGACTGCTCTGGCAATTGAACTGAATTATGAAAGTAACTCGTGATACGTGATACATGAATTTTAAATAGGCACATAGCATTTTGACGGTAAGTTATTAAAGTTAACAGCAATGGCGTGATGCTACAAACCTCTTTGTGCACTAAACGTCGAAATAAAGGCTCACGAGGCTAAATTTCGTTATATTCAAACCGCAGAATAACCATGTTACATGTTTATTGTGCTGTATTTTGCAATATGACATTTTCTATTCGCATTAAACTATCCTTTCACCTCGCAATATATTGCCTGAAAACTTCAAGGATAGTCACCATTACCGTAAAATAATGTTTGTTTAACGCTGCAATGCCTTACTCTAATCGTGGTCATCGTGGCTGAGTTGTGAGAGAACTCAGCCTGGTTGCTGGAGGTTTGCGGATCTGGTCGAGCCCCTGGAAAAGGGACCTTGGCAAAGTCCCTGCCAGGACTGCTGGCCAGGGTAGCGTGAGAGGCTACCATGCTCCTTCAGTGGCTATGGGAACTATTCTGGCCAATTCTGGACAATCTTTTGGCCTTGGTTCCGAACCTACGATGATCGGAGGTTTCCTGGATCGAATCCCCGGGCTGGCACCTCCCTTTACCAGATATTTCTTCTTCTCTAAAAGTCTGGTAATGTTCAGAATTGAGCCAGTTCAGCCATACAAGCATTAAGTTGCTTCGGCTGACTTAAGGCTCAAAGAAATTGATTTTTACTTTAAAAAAAATAATAAGTAGAACATCACGTTTTTGTTTGCGCTGCTAACACTTATCAACTCTACAGTACAGTAGAGTTGTATAGCATGCTTTCAGCACTCCTAGTGGCAGTTTTGGATTTTTTTTGATGATGCGGCTTGCATGCTGTGCCAAAGCGAGCGTCAAGGCTTCTTTGATATTAGGAAGCCGTTGACAGAACTTTAAGATTTAGGCAATTTCCATTTGCGTATCCTGATTACTGATCACATACGCATTTTAAGTGTAAAAATAAAAATGATTAAGATCTGTATCATACACAATTTTAGATAAGCAAAACATATTTGGTGTCGGCCGACATAAGAATAAACGAGGGTGTCCAATGTTGGACCCACATTAGGAAGGGAAAGTAGAAATTTAGTGGGAGAAAGGGTTTAGTGGTAATCCATTTCTCCCACTACCTTTCCACTTGCTCTCCCTAATGTAGGTCCAGAGTTGGACGGGAAAGGGCTTAGTGCTAATTCCTCTCCTCACTAGCCTACTTCTGACGCTCCCGAATATGGTTCAGAGTTGGACTGGAATAGGCTTAGTGCTAATCCATTTTCCACTAACTTTCTGCCGACCCTTACAAATTTGGATCTATAGTTAGACTGGAAAGGGGTGCTTATCCCTTTCCTCGTTAGCTTTCCACCAATCTTCCCTAATGTGGACCCAGAGTTGGACTGGAAAGGTTTTAGTACTACCCTTTTAGTGAACCCTTTTACCCACTAGCTTTCTACAGACCATTTCTGATTTGGGTCCAGAGTCGGACCGGAAAGGGTTTAGTGCTAAGCCTTTCCACACCAGCTTTTTACAGACCGTTCCTGATTTGTATTCAGAATTGTACTGGAACGGGTTTAGTGCTAATCCCTTCCCCCTGTTGATTTCTATCGGCCGTCTTCCCCCTCTTCATTTCTATCGGCCGTCTCTAATGTCAATTCGGAGTTGGACTGTAAAGGGTTTAGGGGTAATCCTTTCCACATAAGCTTTCTACAGACCCACCCTAACGTGGATCCAAATTTGGACTGAAAGAGTTTAGTGCTAATTCCTTACCACCACTAGCTGTCTGCCGATCCTGCTTAGTGCAGATCCATAGTTAGACTGGAAAAGGTTGTGCTCATCCTTTTACCTATACTAGCTTTCTACTAGCCCTCCCTAATGTGAATCCAAAGTTTGACTGGAGGTTTAGTGCTAATCCCTTTCCCCACTAGATTTCTATCGACCTTCCCTCATGTAGATCCAAAGTTGGACTGGAAAGGGTTTAGTGCTAATCCCTTCCTCCACATGCTTTAGCAGTTCCCTCTCATGTGGATTTAGAGTTGGTCTGGAAATTTTGACGCCTAAACAAAGAAGGATGTCTGGAAATTTTGACACCTAAACAAAGAAGGAATAATGTATTTTGGGTGGTAAGTTGTTAAGAACGGCGTGTGCTTGGTATATGATGGGTCAGGTCCGGTCCCCCCCTGCATCCTACTTTCCCCCCGCCTCTTCTCCCTGTTGGTGGGCAACGGCAGTGGGCAACATCCATCACTACGTGTGGGAGGCGCATTGGTCGTAAATGAATTCACGTTGTTGTAAATAATTATGACCATCTCACTTTCCTCGCTCTTCTGGTGTCGTGCTACATCTCTTGTAGCCTACTTATTTGCCTGCAGTTCATTCTTTGTCACTAGTGCTCAAACCCTATCCCGTGGTGAATTTAATTTCTTAGGCTTTTATTTATCTACTAGCAGTTGTACCTGGCTTCGCCCGGGGTTTTGTTTCGCCCATGGTTGTTTCCCAATTATCAGTAGGTGTGGCCTGAACGTTGAAATGAAGCCAGTTTACCACTTCTCCTTTGTGGTTTTCCACTTTTCGCTACAGCGGAGTGCAGCTATTCAATCTCAGTTGGCCTTGCACTTCTCCCTTGTGGATTCTAATTATGGTATAAGATGGCGCTCATGTTCCTTTGTCAGGCGCGAGCTATTAGACGATCGCCCGCGTATCGTCCGTTTTGACTGGCCCAAGCAGATGACGTAGCAACACAATAGCCAATTGGAGGTTGCTGTCGCTGTTAGTCCTCATTTGCTTACAGTATTAATAAAGTATATAACATTGTTGGCTCTGTTTAGATTGTCGAGTAATGCAGTTGTGATATTAATAAACTTTAAAACCAGCTAGCTTGGAATTAAAGAGAATCAGATAAACACATAGCTACACGCACCTCACACGCACTCGCCTACTTGTTTTTGTAATTTTTCAGTCTTCACCAGTCAAGCCGTCTCCTGCTGATTTTTGCATGATGATTAGTTTTCACCGTTTTCAGCTATGTCGTTTAGCCAATTAGCAGAACACGAAGCACGCAGACACCAATCACTTTAAAAGTAAAAACTGTGAAAAGGAACAGAATAAAACATTTGGACAAAGAAGTAAGGTTTAACGTGGACTAAACACTAAAACAACATTGTGGTATCTGAAACCTTACAGGAAAGCTTATTCGTAATCTTATCCTGTTTTTACTTCCCATGGAAAGGTAGTATAAATGCAGATTTGAATGATAGGAATAAAATGATGTCCGACAGCAAACCCCATGCCTATATGAAAGCTTCCATCCTTTCAACAATTGTCAATAATTTTTGTAATTAAACAACAAGAGTTTTTAATAATAATTATGACCATCTCACTTTCCCCGCTCTTCTGGTGTCGTGCTACATCTCTTGTGGCCTACTTATTGCCTGCCGTTCGTTCTTTGTCATTAGTGCTCAAACCCTATCCTGTGGTGAATTTAATTTCTTAGGCTTTTATGTATTTTCTAGCAGTTGTACCCGGCTTCGCCCGGGGTTTTGTTTCGCCCGTGGTTGCTTCCCAGTTCTCGGCTGGTGTGGCCTGAACGTTGAATGCAACAATCAGTTTTGCTTCTTGGAATACTGCCCTTTTCCTCCCATCCTCTACCTACCCTCTCCCCTCCTCTTTTCCTCCCATCCTCTCAAAACAAAACGTACCTTGTAGGATCAGTTCATGCGTAGTCACGTGTTTAATAGTAACAGACATATTGCCCTCCCGTCTCTTTGTTTTCTAAACAGACGCACTGCCTCTCAAACGGGCATTCTCCGTTCAGGCTCATCCTCCTCTCCCGGTTTACCGCTTTAGCTTGAGCGAGCTGTACCGTGTGAAAATTAACGGTCCTTCGTGCGTGACGTCATTTAAGAATTGTCGCTGAGATGCCCGCGCAGAGCAAATTGCTAGTCAAGGTAACAATGTGCCAATGTCAACTTTTCAACGCAACAAGATAACAGCTTCAACTTCTGACCAAAGAATTGACACGCTCGTCCGTTTTTGTTTCTGCTTCGGGGGTTCTTGTTGTCGATTTAGCTTGGGGGTTGTCTTCGTTTTTGCTATGAGACTTTGCCTTACAATGTAAATTTATTTATTTATTTATTTTTCAGCCATGTATGCACTCCTGTTCGAAGACAACATCGAAGGCTCATTTTCGGTTGGAATGTTCTGGTGGGCTTCCGGTTTCACGCTTTCGTTTGTCTGGAGCCAGTTTCTATGTATTTTCATCAAGATTTACATTCTGATTTGTGTTGCTAGTGTCGGACTGATGTTGTATATTGTACTGGAAGTTGTCATCAG
>JAHWFP010175052.1:3176-13336 GCA_023313725.1 Lithobius niger
GCTTTATATATCCCACTTTACTGCTTTCACAAGCTCTGCCTCCTGCTGTATGATGACCAGCTTGTTACTTGCTGTGGTCTTTCCACCTTTAAAAAATGAAACCAAAATTGCGTCGCTGTGAAGTGTGAGGTACTGTTTTTACCCGTTTTAAGCGTCGTGCTCTTGGCCTGCCTAATTTTAACCTAAATTTTAAGCTAATTTAAGCTAAATTTTATCTACAATTTTAATTCATAAATGTTTCTACGTCAGAAGTAGGATCTCTCTTATTTTCTCCTGGTTTCTTATTAGTTCTCCTTGTTCCGTTTTCTTTGTTTGTGTCACATCCGTTGATGGAATATGCATTATGAAGTAAGTTTACAGTCACGCATGTTGTGATGCCTTTCTTGACGCAGGCTACGTTAGCTCAATACATTATGAATATTTTTTGTCAAATTGGGCCCTTAACATGATTTTCGGTCGGCACTTGTCTCATCCTTGTTTGGATGTAAGGGGCCCGAGAGACAGCCACTAATTCGCACGTCGTCGGAATTAGAAGTCGCGTTTACTGAGGCGTGGCGCGAGGCAGGCGGGCGTTTCTCCCTTCGGGCTTGCAAGCTGCTTGGCGACAGAAACTCGAACTCGCCAAAAGACGAAAACACTTATGGTGAAATCACCGAGGGACGCAATCGGAGAGGAGCAGCGAGTTTGAGCAGAAAGAAAAAACCTTGAGAAATGGTTCATTTTTTTGAAATGTGCTGCAAAGTTAAAGCATGTGTTTATTTCCTTTATTGCCGACAAGTTTAGTAAATTGTGTGAAATCTGATGTGTCGTTTTGCCATCGCGAGAAGTGTGGAACTTTATTTGTCAATACAAGATCAGCCTTTATTATTTCAAGTTTAATTAGTGGAACAAATTGGGTTATTACACAATTACTAGGGTTCTGGTTGGCTGTTCCGCTCAAACGAAAAGAGGTTGACAAGTTACTTGTGCTTCGGCAAGTTTCCTACTTAACTTGAAGTTCTTCTTGGAGGGGCTGGGGAGGGGTGGCTGGGAGGATGCTAAAAGTTTCTGTAGCTGTAACCGACATTTTGTATTCTGTTCTATTGTAAATATTTACAGTTCAGGGGGAAGTTACGTGAATTGCAGGTTGCTCATGCGATGTACGCTTAGCTTTATGATACGTCGTTATTGAGTTGTCACTGCCTAAGATTTGTAGTAAGTGTAACGATTTTGGATTTTTATGGGCTTCATTATTGGCTTTAAAGTATCAACCTAATTTCAGTATGGTCAAACCTTTAGTGATTCAGTGTAAAAAAGTAGGTTTCTAGTTGCCTTGAAAATATACATTACTTTTTTTATAGCATTCTCCTTCTCAAAATGCTGTTCAATCTAGAGAAATTCAATCTAAGATGTCCTTCCGGTTCGCTACCTGCTGCACATCTTACTGCGCAGCCTCCATCATATAAAAGCAGTAAGCTCACCTTTTCTTCTCTATGCCACCACGCTGTTCACTTCGCTCCCAGCTACGTGCCATCCGCTGCTTCCTATCCTATTTTCGATAACCCTTTCGCATGCCTTGTGCCAAGGGGACAACCAAGATGCGGCTCCTTATCTCGCACTCCTCGTTCCACATCCCCTCCGGTCTCACCGGTTGCGGATAACGTCGAAATTCTCGAATTTCCTGCGGACCAGGATTCTTTGGAGCAGCCTCGTCCGCTGCCCAATCCTCTCCTTTCCGAGCCGTCTGCTCCGATGCCTTGTGACACTGCAGCCACGTCCCCGATCCCCTGTAGTCAGCCTCCGCCAGCACGAGACTTGCGCTCTCTTGCTGATGAACTCTCTCGTACCAAGGAACGCTATGCTTGCCTCAAGCTTCAGCTTAGAGCCCGGAAAGTTGCTGCCAAGTTGGCCTCCTCCTTGGGTCCGCAACTCTTTGCTGTGGATTTGTCCTCACATTCATCCCATCCTTCGGTAACTGGACATTCCACCACTCAGCGGACCAGTGAACCACTAACTCAAGTGCATACCCTCATGGACTCCTCACTTCAAACTTTTAAACGAAAAGCACCAATCTCCGATTACATTTCAGCCTGGCTTGCTTCCATTCCTAAGCGTCACAAGCCTTCCCTTGACAATGCTGGGCCTTCTACCGTCCCGGACGATCCACCCCGTCCTATCCCGTCCGCTCAGTTGCCTTCTCCGTTCCCTCCTACGGACAAGGACTTAAACTTCTATTATTCTCCGGACCCATCCCTATCGGATCAACCTGACCCACCGTTCCAAGGAGACCCTGATCCTTCTGAGATCCCACTACCAGAGTTACTGAAGACAGTCGAGAGGATCGTTCCGGATTGTTTTTTTATACAAGCCATCCTCTGCCTCCGATCCAGTATCTAAGAACAGAGGCCTTGCTACTAGTTTCGGCTTTGGCCTACGTGATCAACGTCCACACCAACCACCGTTACTTGGAAAGTCAACTATGCTCCTCACCACACTACTTACGACTGGCGGTGTCCTTCTTGGTAACGGGACACCTCTCGAATTAGATAAGGATCCACCTCCTCCTCGTTAGGTCGCGAAAGCTACTTCTTTCGTCCCGTTGGTGAGGGGACAGCCAATCCTAGGAATTTTGACACATATCCTCAGTCGGAATTTCTCACCACGGATGCAAAGCTGGATTTTGGATCCGCCCTCTATCGTTTTAGAAGAGCGGCAGTCCCTGTTTACGTCCTACGTGATGACCGCATCCTACATCAGTGTCTTCGTGCTGCGTCTCAAGTGGACGTCCTCAGTACAGCAGCCAACCCACTATGTGAAAGACTCTATGCCGATCCTCCTCCTGAGGACACCCACCAACTAGCATTCCTTATCAACCAACTTTTAGTAAAAGCTGCTTTGCCACATACCATGCCATGAACTGGTTTACACGTGCCCTTTTTAACTCCACGCTTCTTCCTCTAGAAATTGCTCTGAACACAGCATCCAACCATCATGATTCGACCCGTTACCTCCTACGGAACCAACCTATTCACGAGTCAGATTCTTTGTTCCGCGGATTGATCCCTAAAGTGGCTCCACACCTAGATATTTCTCATAAGCCTCGTTATGACAAGAATCGTCAGAATCAACGACAATGACCTGCTCTGTCCTCCAAAACGGATCAACCTAAGGACGACTGGAAGACCATGACAGCACCTGACCCTGCTCCGCCTCCGCCACCACGATCCGCATTACCCTTTCCATCCTGTTCCCAGGGACGCGGACGTGGTCGTTCCCTGGGCAGACCATCCACTCCTGACAGACGCCAACGTTCCTCCTCCTGTCCCCGCAACAGGGGACGTGATAACTATTGACATTCCGTCTCCCCCACAAGAAGTAGGGGGACGTCTTCGATTTTATGCCAGAGCTTGGCAAAAGGTCACCTCAGATCCGGTGATCCTCTCAATTATTTTACATGGCTTCAACCCGAAGTTTTTGACGAAACCCCCGGTGCAATATCCACCATGGGAACTAGAAGCTCCAGCTCCCATCCCACTCCGGACGGAAATAACGTCCCTTCTTCACAAACAAGCCATCCGTGTGGTGCTACCTCCATTCACTCCAGGCTTTTACAGCAGCATTTTTCTGTACGACAAAAAATCAGGCAGGACGCGTCTGATTTTTAACTTAAAACCACTGGACCAGTTCATCCTCAACCCATGCTTTCAAATGGAAACAGTCTCCTCCATCCGAGATTCATTACATCCCAACGACTGGACACTGTCACTCGACCTAGCAGACGCATACCTTCACATTCCGCTTCATGGATCTATCCGCCACCTCTTCCGTTTCTTATTAGACGGCACAGTTTTCCAATTTCTTTGTCTCCCCTTCGGACTGAATGCCCCCCCACGAATCTTCACCATGGTCCTACGTCCCGTCCTCGCCTACCTGCACCAACAAGACATTCGAATACATGCCTTTCTCGGCGACTGTCTCCTACCGCATCCCAATCCCACTACTCTCATCAGCAATCTGAACGACGTCGTGTCTCTTTTTCATCACCTCAGTCTGGGAATAAATTTTTCGAAGTCTCGTCTCCAACCCGCTTAATCCTTCGTGTTCCTAGGAGTATTCTTCGACCTCAAGAAGGCAACAGTCATTCCATCCCTAGAACGCATAGAAAGTCACCTGCGTTCTACCCATACCTTTATCCGCCCGCCTCTTCATACGTTCCAAGATCTTGCATCCACCGTCGGAACCATCGACTCCTTCGCAGACCTCGTCCCTTACGGCAGGTGGATGGTGTGCCCATTCCACCACTATCGTTCCAGTCTTTGGGGCGATCCTCAACTTGCGCTAACCTTGCCATCCCAGCCTTCTAGGTCCCTTCTTTCCCATGGACACCTTCCGATGGTGGATGAACGTCCTCTGTGACACTGGCTTCTCTGCATAACAGAGAAGACCATTGCCACTGAAAGAAACCCCTTCTTTAGGTTGGCTTTCTTGTAAGGCTAGGCTGCGTGTTCATGCATGTCGCACGCACATGCGCGTGGAGAGGCTAAACTCGATCGTCCGGCAAGTCGGCCCATCGTATAAAAGGCCCAGTTAGCGGACGATGGAGGACAGAAGGTCCACGCACGACCGTGTGTGTGGACAGGTCCTCTTAGCTAGACCAAGCGAGAATCAAAACGCAAGACGTAAACACGATAAGCCCAAGCCGTGGAAAGTGAATCCAAAGCGGCCAAGGGTTTTCCGTACAAGTCTGGTGCGCTGACCATTTACAATAAGGGAAGCGAGGAAGGAGTAATTTGCGACCAAGCAATAAATACGTTGTCGTCTCAGTTATTCTGACCATCACCATAAGCTCGTTACACCTCAATCTAACTGCCACAGTTCCTCTTCACGAACCTCTCCCAAAAGTCCATCTTTTCACGGATGCATCCCAAACAGGTAGGGGAGCTCACATCGACAACCTAACCATCTCTGGCACTTGGCCGGAGGGGATGTCATTCCAAATCAATCACTTTTGGCAGTCCTTCTTGGCCTTCACCATTTTCAAGACCATGTAGCAGGACGGACAGTACAAGTCCACACAGACAATACTACAGCCGTCGCCTACCTACGGAAGGGAGACGAAACGTGCTCTCTCTCTCCATCACGTCATCTCTCAAATCTTTCAACTATGCATTCAACTACGTGTATGGCTTCTCCCACTTCACATCCCAGGGTCTTTGAATGTGATCGCGGATTCCCTCTCTCGTCGCAATCCGCCGACCAGCGAATGAACATTACATTCAACCATCTGCTCCGTCCTATTCCACCTCTGGGATCACCTGATGGTCGACCTCTTCGCCACGAGGTGCAATGCCAGACTTCCCCTATTTGTCAGCCCCTTCCCGGATCCTCACGCCTGGGCAGTGGATTCATTAACACTGAATTGGGATCACCTCTATGCATAGGCGTTCCCTCCTCCTTGCCTCCTCCCTCTCGTGTTACGCAAAATCGCCAATACACAAGGACGATTCCTTTTGATAGCACCGAATTGGCCGGTAGCAGCCTGGTTTCCACTACTACTCAGCCTCCTCATCGACTCGCCCTGTCCTCTCCCGAGCCATCCGGACCTCCTGTCCCAACACGGAGGATTGGTCCTCCACCCGAACCACCAAGCACTTCGACTTCACGGGTGGCTACTATCATCCAGCTCCTCCGAGCGTCTGGCATTCTTGAAGGCGAGGCCACTCGCATCGCATCACGAGCCGTCCAATCCTCTACCAACAAGATTTACGACAGCCACTGGAAACGATGGCTTCATTGGTGTATCTCAGAACAAGTTGATTCAATCCATCCCCCTATGCATGACCTACTCCGATTCCTCACTACTCTCTTCTCTCTTCAAAAGTGGACTCAGGGGCTCTACCATCCTAGTATACCAGTCCGTCCTAAATGCCGTTTTTAAAGCGGCTGGTAACACGAACTACCTTACAGATTATAGGATCTCATCCTTCATTCATTCCTTCCATTTGGATCGTCCTCGCATGTCAAGACAATTCCCGGATTGGGACCTATCCGTTGTCCTCACAGTCCTCATGGCTCCACCCTATGAACCTATGCACTCAGCTAAACTCAGCCACTTACAACGAAAACAGTGTTCTTCGTAGCACTAGCAGCCTGCCTCCGTTGCAGCGAACTACATGCCCTCTCTGCCACAGAATGAGACTGATTCTTCACGCCTGATTATGTGGGCGTAATGATGACCCCACGAGCGTCGTTCCATGCTAAAACTCAAAAACCCGATGAAAGCACTCGTCCCTTCATCATTCCATCCTTATCCACCATCCTAGGGGACGAAGAGGAACGGACCCTTTGCCGTGTCCAGGCAGTGCGGTTTTACCTCAAAGCATCCAAGTCCATCCGCCGAGGACGCTCCCAACTTTTTCCCCCTTTCACTAATAAGGTCGGCACCACTTCCACCCGGATGATCGCCACCTGGCTAAAAAGTGTCATCGTCCAAGCCTACGAAGCACTTGATATAAACTGTGTCTCTGAAGGCATAAGAGTAACGGCCCACGAACTTCGTGCAATTTCCACATCCTGGGCCCATTACTGCAACATCCCTATCACTGAAATAATGGAAGCTGCCTCCTGGAGACATCCCACTGTTTTCCCATCCCATTATCTCCGGGACATGTCCCATCAGGCTGAAGGACTTTACCGTGTAGGGCCATTTGTTGCTGCCCAATGTACACTTTAACCCCTTTTAAACACTGAATTTCTGTGAAGGGAACCAGTCGCTACCTGAGGGAACTTGAGTCAAATGGCGCCCGCCGCCTTGACAAAGTCTATGGGATTGCTATAAAAAAAGTAATTTATATTTTCAAGGCAACTAAAAACTCCAAAATACCAGTGTTACCTGGTTGATTTTGTTTTCTATTGCCTGTTGAAATAACCATGACCTTGGTCCCGCCCTCCTCCCCTCTTGTCGCCATTGGGGCACAATAGAGGTCCGGAAAGGTGAGCTTACTGCTCAGCTTTGGCTTTTATATGATGGAGGCTGCGCAGTAACGGTAGTTTTTTTTTTTTTTTTTTTGGTCCTGTTTTATTTCCATTACTCAGGAAACTGGTTGAACTGTATTTTCCATTACCGATTTTTGTGACAAATATGGACTTTACGTGCTCATATTGAAAATAGGGAGAAGGACTTCAGTTGTAGTAAAATGAGTAAAATGTTAAAAGTGCATCCAAATTGATAGTAACTGCAGCTTCGACCCCCAAATTTCGGTCGTTATCGAGCAACAATGAAGTCAAATCTGAAAATAGAAGCTTCGTCAATCCATTTTTAAAAGTGGCCCACAAATGGGACACTATCGGGGCTGAATGTGTTGGCTAAAAATTATCGACAAATTAGTAGAAAAGATGATGAGTTGTTTAATCGTTTTTTACCAAGTTATCTGTAATTCTTTGTTAGAAGGTTTCCATGATGGTTAGTGTGTTTCCTCCTTTTCAACTACGTTGTCTTTAATATTTAGTAAGATGGCGAGTTCTTGCAATAGTGAGTTGGTCTTCTCCTTTTGTATATCTTCAGTGAGACGTGGAGTTCCATGATGGAGAGTTTTCCTCCTTTTCTACTATGTTATTTGTAATTTTTACTGAAAAGGTTGGTGGTGAGTGGGTTTCGTCCTTTTCTGCTATTCTTAGTTCGAAAGTGAGTTTTCACGATAAGTTGATCTCCTTTTCGAGTGTGTTGTCTAACTTTTAGTGAGACGGTGCGTCACCATGATGGCTGTGTGTTTCATTTTTTTGTAGTGTGTTGTCTGTAATTTTTAGAGTGACAGTGTTTATATGTTTCTTCTTTTTCTACCACGTTGTCTGTAATTCTTAGATAGTTGGTGACTTCCCACAGTAGTAAGTTAGTCTCCTGTTTTTTTTTACTATGTTTGCTATAATTTTTAGTTAGATGGTTACTTGGTCTTTTACTTTTCCTCTATGTTGAATTGTAGATAGATGGTGAGTTCCCATGATGGTGAATTGGTTTCCACCTTTGTTACTACTTTCCTCTCTCATTTTTGGTTTGCTCTTGGTAGAATGTCGCCTTTTGCAATGAAGCAAAATGAAATTTAGAAAGATTCATTTAAGTTGTTTCCGAGCTGTTACCAAAGACTGTAGAAACTAACTCTGTTTGTTCGCTACAGTGGGATCGTCTTCAAAACATGACGTAGAGCGTTGCAATGCTTTGTAAGTGGAGCCTCCGGAGCATGAGGGGTTTGATCGTTCTAGATCCGTAACGGTGTTGTCACACGCACGGAAAAAAACAACCTAGCTCTCGTTTCGCGTCGGTGGCTTTGGTCGCTGCAACAGAGCACGTCGTAACTTTGTTTTCTCCAATAACAGCAAGGTTTCTAGCATTTTCTCTTGTGGTGGTGGAGACAACAAAACAGAAGAAAACAACAGGACTTGAAACTGGAGGCTGTAACAAGCTGTTTATAACGCAAGAAATTGAATTATCTGCTGTTGCTATGGTGTGTGATGCGTCATGGTGTCTTGAAGGTGAGCTGCAACTGGAAGACAAGAGTAATCGGTTCAAGGAAAAGGAATCAATATTCTAGTAGACTCATTTTGATTTGGTGCACCTCGTGTGATAGTGGTGGACAGCAGACTTAGACCGTGTCACTTTTTTTCCTGTCAGTTGAAAATTGGTTGACCGGGACCGGGTCAAAGTCAGGCCCGGAATTGTTGAGACTAAAACAATTGGTTTAGTATTTAGTAAAGTTCAGCAGAGCAATACGACTTTTTTAAATTGGTTGCAGAATGTAGAAATGTAAACTACATTCCTTTGTAGTAATAAAACCATGCCTCTCCAAATTCATATTCTGGTGACCTGAACCGTGTCTCATGCCATATAAGTTAGCTTTATGAAAAACAAGTGTTTTATTGCCCGAACTCCTTCAACCCCAAGAATTTGACCTTTTCCTTTCTGCAGAGTAATGAAAAGTTTTAAGTAAATTTTCTTTTTAAGAAAGTGAAAAGTTGGCTATGAAGGAATTTGTTAGTTTTATTTCAGCGAAGAAAAACTATGGAGCCAACACTATGAACAGCTAAGCATGACAAGTGGGCAGCATTTTCCTTTCATAAGCCCATAAAGGCGTGGATACCAGAATTTCTTACAACATGATCTGTGCGTAAAGTCACAAGGCCTGTGGCGGTCGGGCGTTACAAATGAATGTGTTGGGGTAAATTGGTGCATCTTTTGCGTATAATCCGTCCAAATCAGTAAGACGAACACTCCAAACATCAAGGTCGAAGATAGCACAGTGGTACGTCAATCTTGGTATTTGGAGTTCACGTTATGCTCGTCTTACCGATTTGGACGGTCTAGGCACAAAAAATGTCCTCCACACTTTCGTCTGTGATGCCGGTCATCAGCGGTCATGGGCACTTGCACACAGACAAAAAAATGTTGTTCACCGCGCCTTTATGGACTTAACATTTGGAGGTTCCTTATAATACCACTTTCAAAAACGTCTTTATATTGTGTTTGATAAATTGGTCTCAGCTATGTGCTTACTTAATGGGAGACGCCATTTTCATGATGACATCATATTGACGCGCTGTAACTTCGGTGGTTTGCTAATGGTGCTGCAAACCGGATGTGGTTTGGCCTTTACCGTAGGAAATTATATTAAATTTTGTAATCAGGTACTTATTTTACAGACACCCTGTATAATCTGCTGTTCATTTCATCGCATAGCAAATCCATCGTTAGTAGCAAGTGCTCGAATAAGGTTTCAAAGGGTTTAAGGAGCGTTAACCACTCCTGGTCATCTGCCGGAAGGTTTCGAGCAACCTTTAATAATGTTTTGTTCTTGGATATTTGTTAGAGAGGCCTTTGTTGCGCACGTTCTTTTGGAAAAGGTCATTGGGATATGGTAGGTCCATTTCCCCAAGCTCATCCGTCCTGTGCCTTACTTGCCTCGTCCTCAAAGGGTTGAAGGAAGCTGGGCGTCCTATATATTGCTTATGCCAGCAGCGTCCGCTAGCTGTGATGAAGTTGCCTTCTATCCCGCTCGAATTGTGTCGTCTTGATCAACGGCTGATCGAACGCCAAGGCCAACCCCCTACCTCAATTCCTTTCTCCCTCTACTACCCCTACACTGTATCTTCCTTCGTCTTTGCTTCAGCCGGATTGTTGGGGGATGGATGGG
>JAHWFP010175060.1:0-18817 GCA_023313725.1 Lithobius niger
AGTAACAATCCAGAAACAAAAGCAGAGAACCTTTATGGACTAACGGGATTATTTGTTGTGGAATAAGCCTATTGCTTGTGTGATGACGGATGCTTTCGAAATCTTGAACGGTGATGCAGCATAACAATAAACGTGTAATTTCAAGACGGAGACCCAAATGGCTTCAATTTGTGAAAAATAAAGGTATATTTGAAAGCTTTGTATTTAACACATAAATAAAAAATTATGAAATAAATGACCCACGGTTGTGTGAGCATGGATAGCATTAGGCTACCTTAGTAACTTGAAGTTGAGAAATAACTGGCGTGAATACCCATTTGTTGGGAGGCAACCTTCATTAGGTAGGGTGAGAGCTATCCACCAATAATAGTTACCAGACTGATGGGAGATTTCCAGTGGGAACTGCGTAGGTAAGAGGGAACAGTGCAGGAATAAGAACTAAACATCTTGAACAGAGATAAGGTATGACAAAAAACGTGTAATTACAAGATGGAGAGCCTAATGGATTCGACTTGCGATAAATAAACGTGTATTTGAAAGCTCTACATTTACAAAAAAATGAAAAATACTGAAAAAAATGACAGGTGTGTGTGTGTGAGCAAGGATAGCATCGGGCTACCTTCGTAACCTGAAGTTGAGGAACCACTGGCACGAATGTGCATTGCTTGGGAAGCAACCTTAATCAGGTAGCGTGAGATCTATCCACCTACAATAGTTACCAAACTAGTGAGAGATTTCAAGTGGGAACCGTGTTGAAATGTGGGAAATGTGTAGGAATAAAAAATAAATATTACTCATAAGTAAACGTTTTAAAAACAAGTATTTGTTTGCATGAATCCGCTTGTGGCCATTCCTCTTCGGCAAATAAGGAAACGAGAATTTGTCCCTTCAACAAACAACGATAAATTTGTTTGGTTTTCTTTTGTTTGGCTTATACTAATAAATACATGTAAGCATTCAAGACAAGCATTATTGTACTATATTATTACCGTAAGCACTCAAATGAGAACCGCTATGTTAAACTACTAATGCACAGGAACCGTATCCTGGATTTCCCCTACCCCGACGCACAAACGTTGGCATACCATCCTGAATCACAGACAAGCCAAAGCTGTCCAATGACCCAGCAAAAAAGCACTAGCCCTGGTGGCACAACGAGCACTATCCCACATCCAGTGGTATGCATTAAAGTCGCATCCTATGATGACTGGCTCCAAAAACAACATCACCCAATTCTCTCACTCCCAGCGAGATACTATTCCCGTTACATGTAGCACAACCACTGTCACCCACAACATCCACACTACATCCGAATTACACACGCATTAACAACATTAACATTGCATTAACTCTGCATTAACAGAGGGGCATGGGGAGTGCGACCACCGGGATACGCATACTGACCAGAACCGTAACCCCTGAATACCCTGGACCCACCACCCCCACAAACCCATTCAGCACCGGGGTCAATTCCAGCTGGGAGCCTGGTTACTAATAGCACTAGCACGTCCACCTTAGACCCCAGGAGTCCGATATCTTCCCCCTTATCCATTGTCCCCCTCACATTCCATACACACAAAGTGAAAGCATAAGTAAACAACAACAATAACTAACACTATGGGGTAAGATGCAATCTTAAGTAGTTCATTTCCCGCGTCCGCCACACTGGACCCTAAACTAGAGGAAGGGGTCGCACTACCTACATGTGTCTTTGGCACATACTCCCTAAAAATATTGGTAATACCAAAAAACCGCAAGAACATTTCACGGCTGTCAATGTTAGACCCTGTAAGTTTATGGCCTCTTATCTATATTTGTCATCGTCTCAGAGTAATTTGGTGGAGACTGTAATCGAATTCCCCATTTTAGAACTCGTATTTCCCACCACATATCATTTAGAAAAGGATAGGTGTGCACTTGTAGGAGTTCATGACTGACTTTATTAAGATTGAGGAAACATAGCTTCCACCCAAAGATGCTTTTTTTTCACGTTTAACAACAGTCACATTACAGACAAGGATTATTCGTACAACCACACCATTTGAGAAACTACTAATTATACTAAGGTGGGTTTACGACCTGTACGTTTTAGTAGATGTTGCTTTAGTATCCGACTGCTTCGAGCAGTTCAGAACCATTTGTGTAAAACAAAATCGTTTGGTTCCTTGCCATTTTTACACCTTACCAGGATTAATTCGGGAGGCTTCAGTTCGTATGACATAGGTGAAATTAGAGTTGCATACCATTGTTGATGTGTATGATTTGTTTAGAAAGGGAATATGGGGTCGACACACCACACAAATCTTGTTCACTACTTGACGGACACACCTCATCCACCAAAAAATCGCTACCCCAATGACCACATGACCAGCAACACCGTGACCCCCCATTGGAAACAATTAACAACACCTCACTTTCAGCGTCCTCAGCACCTCATATATCATTACTTCACTGCCAACGATGTTAACATTCTAGTGGACTGTCGCAGAAGGCCCACTTTCTGTCATCACCGATTCTGCTACCACAACACCCGGAATGATATCCACCTTCAACTCAACGTCTGCCGTAAAATCACTTGCTAAAGGAGTAAAGCGATTCACCTCGACTGCAACCACTTTTGGCTACAGTGTTGAACCTGCCAACGCCGATCGTGAACATGATGCCTTGCGCCACCGTGAACTTATTTGAACCCACCATTCTGGAGTTGCCAGTTGCACAAGAGAGGCAGCAACAGGTGGTTCACCCGCCCCAGCTACTACCATATGTTCCACATGGGCAGGCGCCAGATGCCTGCATGGCTGTCGCGTGACATAACACCTCGGCACTGCCGACAGCATCATGTCACAAAAACTCCTCACGTGACCTTGGAGGCCACACTTTTGGCCCTTGGATGATCTGTATGAGACTGCCAAGAAGATGGCAATCCGGCACATCCGACACATCATCTAATAGCACTGTATCCCTCAGCTGCAGAGCACCACTCCTCATTCCTGTGCGGCAGTGACGAAGGCCATCCAAACAATGTACGTTGCGTAACAGCCTTACCACCTCTATATTCTGTGAGTGCCCTGAACATATCCTCTTCCATGACATCTAACGGCAGACAGTGAACTTAAAAACACACCGCTCGCTCGTGGAGGTCATGGACTGCTGCCTGACGACCACCAAGCAGCAAGCTCTCTGCCTGCTTCATAGCCAGTTTGGCCTCCATGCCAAGAAGCATCACCTGGAGTACATTGTTGGCTCGAAGCCATCTAATGCCGCTAATGTGTCGTAGAGCAATAACAGGAGCCAGTGCACCTTTGCTACGGTGCATAACAATTCTTGGTGCACGTGTTATGTATTTCAAACTTTCGTCTAAAACACTTCATAGTTGATGGGTAAATTCAAAGACCCCATGTTTCAGCCAATTCCGTATAGTTTTTAAACCAATTAAGCTGCGTTCTTAATTACGAAGCCAACAGGCCTCGAAATTGGCAGCTATTAATTATTTGTTTCGTAGATGCAGGCTTTCAGAGCTGAGCTTAATTTTTTTATAGCAAGCAGCAACAATAATTGCATGCGAGACCGCTGACGCTCGATAAATGAAGAATAATTATAATTGCAACAATTATAACACCCAATGTGCTCCCTTTTGTGGAATGTGGCATTGTCAGCGTTTTGACTTTCGTTGATGAGTGGATTTACTTGCTTACTGAATGCTGGCTTTACTTGTTCTTTAACACTGGCATTTTGTTCTTTAATGGCAAGTGTTGTCCCTGTCTTTATGAAGGGAGATTCGTCCGACCCAACAACCTGTAGAGCGATCACTTTGACAGTTGACCCGTGTAAAATAACAGAGTCTACTATAAATTATTCCATGTTACACTATTTTATGAAACATGAAATTATTACTAGTGATTTGTCTTTCTACCTGGAAGATCAACAATCTGCCATCTTCTGACTTACCTTAACCTCTGGACCAGTGCCCTTGATCTGGGCATCCCTTCGAATATCATCTAATTTGACTTTTGCAAGGTTTGCGAGTCTTTGGTCAACTGCAAAGTTTTTTTTTCAAAATGAAATGCTTGCGTTTTTATAGAAAGTTGTTGGTCTAGATTACATCTTTTATGGCATGCAGAACGGAGCGATTGGTTGTAAATGGTTCGTTCTTCCCTCCTACAGCGGTTTCAATTTGGGTGCCACAGGGTTCAATCCTCGGGCCTATTTTGCTTTGTTTATCTTTTTGAATGATCTTGACTGCAAAACTGATGACCCATCAAATCGAATTTGCTGATGATCTTAAGCTGGAACGACATCTTGCCACTGGTTTAAATGACTTTCGGTTACTTTTAGATGATATTAAGCATGTCTTGAACTGGAGTAACAAATCATTGCCACGCTATTGCCAAACAGACCCTTTGCAGGCGTACCATTGTAATTCGGTGTTTTATGTCTGGGAGCGTTCCCATTAGGGCGTGGATTCAAGATTTTGTGAGACAGCTGCTCGAATTGCTCAAAGTCATGTGTCGTCACCTTTACTTTTGGGTGACTTTGACTAGGTTGAAAGGGCACATTGCAAATTTACAAAGAGCATACCTGGTTTGTGAAATGTACCATGTATTTTTTGGGCAAACTGAACTTTTTACCATCCGGATTGTTCCTGGTTTCTTGTCAATCGACTTGCCTTTTCTTTGAATTCACAGCACACAAGATGACGCAGGGAAACCGATTCAAGTTGGAAATATAAACTGCACAGTTAGAGTGTATACAAAATTTATTTTCCGTCTGGTTGGTGTCAGCCTGGATTTTTTTTACAAGAAAAGTTTGTTTCTGTTCATATCCCACGGCTCTTTAATACCCTATTAAAGGAGGTTTGCCGTCGGGCATTCTTTAAAGGACCTGTATTTCACAGAGAGGAAACAGTGTAAGTGGAACCTGCCCTTCTGAAACCCCTACCATGATTACCATGAAACCTATTATAATTAAAAGCTGATTTATTGTAATATGTTTAAACTTGTAAAAAGATTACTCAAATTACACTAATTACAAATGACGTTGGCTAATTGCTGGTAGCTATCGTAACTGTGGGAGGTGGCACTTAACCCTTGCCCCTCTCCAGATATAAGCTCCCTTTTGTCCTTAATGACCAAATATTACTTAGTGTTACACATTCCTGTCAGTTGCGGGATTTTTGTGAGTGCACTTGCCCTTTGCACTGTGTGAATACTCGTTCGTGTTTTTAGCAGTTAATCCAGAAATCATGGTAAACGTTTTTAATTAACACCCCTCTCCATACATTAATGCCCTTTTCGGCGAAGGAAAGCCCAGATGAAACAATACGCAACAATGTAAAAACCCATTGTTGCCGGGAAAGCCCGCACTTTCATCTGAAGGCGGGAAAAGTGCGGGCATTCCCTAGGGAATGCCCGGGGTTTGAAAAACAGCCTATTTTAACAAAAAAAAAACAAAAAGGTTGGCGTAGCAAAGCACTACATTACAATGCCATTACATTTACAAAAGATTACGTAATGATTGTAAAATGGTTACAGTTTTTATTCACCAAATGTTTGACCGGGTTTTCATTTGTAACACTCCGGCCTGATACATTTGCTACGACGTTCCAAATTCCGATAATATTTGCTTGCATACTACGGCTACTGTTCTTGTACTGTTGTAAGGATTTCAAGTTACGGTGGCCAGCTGTTTGCACAATGAGCTGCTTTTCTACGTTGGGTCGATACAAAGTTGTTGCTGACACGAATGTTGTGATTGCTTAATTAGCCATCCAACTTAGCAATTAGCATCTGTTGCAACATTTTTGACGATGTTGCCCGGAACATTTTTACGCACGGGGCGGTTGTAATACAAAATGTTATTACTGTATTTCTTTTTGGGGCAAAAATACACAATCTCAGTATTTGCATGTTCGGGCCAATAATTTTGACATTCTGTGCACGTTGCCAGGACAACGAGAAGGATTGTCGGGAAGAGAAAATGCTTTGAATCTCTTTGGTTGCACTTTTATATGTTTTAAATAAATAAACACAAATTCCTGTAAATTTCATGAAGGAAAGAGGAAAACAAGCCAAACAGCAAAAATAATACACTAGAATTAACGGTACCCACCTTTGGAGTGGCATGACCCGAATTCAAACTAGCAACCCAATTCGTCCCTCGATCACATAGCTGTTCGGCTTGTTTTCTTCTTTTCTTTTATGTGTTTTAACCCACGTTGATTTATTTTTGAAACGTTTAATATGTATTCAAGGTGTTCTCGCCCATTTTCATTTGACCTGCCAAAAGTTTGTTGTCTTTGTGTGAAAGTTCTGTCCTCATTTTTGACACGCAACGCACAAACATGCACATCGAAAAGTACAAACAGGGAATACGATAAGGCATTTTGATCATCAGTAGCCTACCAAGAATTTTTAGTTTCCCGCAACACGTTCAACTATTTTCGAATCTTTACCAATAAACAATGGCCCGTTATTTCAAGAACGTAACAATACCACGTTCTTTCAAAGCATAGAACGTCTGCCAACAATAGCCGACAATGGGAACGAGCTCTTCGCCATAATGGGCATTAAGTCGGATAATAACCGAAAACCTTGTACCTTGTGCTTAGGAATGCCCGCGGTTTTCGGTCATTATCCTTTACATAATGATAAACCCTCCGCTGAGGTACTGACCACCTATTGTTAATCATCTTGTGAGAGGAAGTGTAATTATGTATTGCTGCCCTGTCTTTGTTGTTCGCTGTAACAACGCGATCCTGAGGGTTCATCTATAAACAATGTAAACACCCAACGTCATTTGTATCAATTCTTCACTACAATGCTTCGCGAGTTGTCACCCCTTTTGTCACCCTTTATTTTATCGCGCACTTTAAAAAAAAACTTCTCTTGAAACCATACAGGAAGGACGTTGCCTTTTTTCCTTACAAGAATATGAAAACAGGGCATGAGGACTACTCCTTCTTGACGGTAAGGATGTTATCTGTTTCAATTATGGACCAGCCATCTTGTTCTCTGAAGTGACTTTGACTGAAAGCCTGAATGTTCAGCACCTTCTGCAAAGAAAGAAAATCAGCCGTGCGAGTTTATAGCAACTTCAAGAATTGCCTAAACTTGGCCGCTAGCCATGTTATGGCCAAATGACGTCTTAATCAGAACATGTAATGAACTGCTCCTGTGTCTGCGAAATAACTTGGAACTCTCGAGAGGAAGAATGAGAATTCTTTCCTTCTCATCAGTGTTCTCCTTATTATTCAAGAATAAATAAGTTACGTTTGAACCACAACACACCGAGTCAACTGCCTACTTCTTCCTTGTGTTATTTGTCATCTGAGAAAGATTCAGTCCTTTTAACAGATCACTATCGTATGTGCTCTTTCTTTCCACCTAGTTCAAAGTCAACTACATCCACTAGGTATTTTAGAGGTCGTAAAAAGGGGGTAGAACCACGCTCTACTAAAAGAAATACTGGAGGTTCACATATGGCATGCAATAACCAGTGGGTCAACTTGGGCAACAGGAAAAGTACAGAGCGGGCTGACAGTAACGTTTTTATTTCCTGGTACATCGGTTTGGCTGCTAGGCAGGTCAAATTTACTCCTTAGAAAAATACGAAGATAAAAATCATTCACTGATTTTCATTCAATCCCTTCAGACTAAAATCTGCCTTAAAAACTTGCAGCCATTGAAGGTTTAAAGAGTTACCAGCTACTCAGCAGTAATAGCAAATTACGATGGCTACAAATTTTTTAATCTCAGTAGGATTAAACAACCTTCAACACTAACTACAATTGATAGAAGATTGGAAATATCACAGATTTCGGTGAGAACTGTAACAAATTCCGCTTAAATAGTAATTTAATTACCAGTGCTCCTAAGGATTATGAACAATTACAATAAAAAATAAGCAGCAAGCACAGTCAACAGACATATGAATGCTGACTAAAAGAATATTCCCTTCGAAATAAATCAGCATCCTGTTCATTTTTAACTTAATAAACTGTCACCGTAAAATGTTATCAACTTTACTTAGTTTCCAACTGAATAAAACGTGTACTCCTAAAATGATGGTACTTTTTCCCGTTTCACAAGTTAAATAAATCACTCTCTTAAAATAAATTGTTTTCTGATAATTCTGCCATATCCTTTGTTTTCCAACTTTAAAATATACCTTCCTTTTGCGTAGATCTCTGAAATTACTGCTACTAACAATGCTTGAATTTCGTAACTAAAAATTATCGCATCTTACACAGCTAAAACATCTTAAATATTTATGTTGTACCCGGCTTCGCCAGGGGATTTCTTTGACCCGTAGTTGTTTCCCAATATTTGCTCGGTGCTGCCTGATCGTTCACTGCAACAGTCGATTTTTGATTGAGCAACACTCCTCCTTTCCACCAATCCTCTCCCTCCCCTCTCCCCTCCTCCTTTTATCCCGTCCTCTCCCTCTTCTCTTGGTTTACTTCCCTTCCTCCTCTTTGCTATACATAGTTAAATGTGGAAGGTTATTTGAATTAATAGGAAACATCCCCGGAAATTCTCCAACTCCCAGTCTTTCGCTGTGGCTTAAGCGATGCGTACCGTGTGAAAAAGAAGTATGCATAACGTCATGTAATACTTGCCCTTGAGATTACCACGGTGTTTGGTTAGAAGGATAATTGTTAGAGCAAATTGTTAGTCGAGGCAACAATGTGCCAATTTCAACTTCTTTTCAGTGCAACAACGTCCCAGTTTCAACTTCAAGCCAAAAAATTGACACACTCGCACGTTTTCTTTGTTCCTCTTCCGGGGTCGTCGTTGCTGTTGCTTCATTTCTGCTATGAGACTTTGGTTTATAATGTAAGATTCTTCATAGGCGAAGCCAAAGTGCAAAAATTCATACCAAACCTGACGTTTCGAGCTGACTATGGCTCGTTATCAAGGGAACAAAAATAAATCCACTGAAAATTGCCTTCAATTATGAACTTATGGGTCGCATAAAGTCCCGTGCACACAGTTTCGAGGTAAAGTCTTATGCAAAATGCAAAATTTGGAATTTCAAGGTTAAGACTTGCACAAAATTGCGGAGTATGTAAAAGTAACTTAATTTTCGATGTGTTTTGTTGGGGTTTTTCCTGCAATATATGCGTCAAGTTTCCGTTTTTCGAGTAGGTGGTTCAGGAAACTTTTCATTAAGGCAGAGTAGCATGATAATAGATTATAGTCAAGTAAGAAATTAGTTTCAAGATCAGCAACTCGCTCGGAAAAGAGCTTGTCTGAAGTCTTAGCAGGCAATAGTACTGTTGCATTGCTCTTGTCACCCGAACAGATTTTAATTATCTCGATTGTTTCGTTATTGACGAATATTTTTAATGTGTTTGAGTGGCATGCTGTTCATTTGACTGGCATATTAAACTAAACCGATCTGAAATTCGCAAGCATCTTCAACTGGCCTGTTATCTTATATCTTCAAATTACAGGTCTATTCTACCTTAAGATAAGATGGGTTTACGATTTTTAGGATATCGGTGTGCCAAAACATCTGCATTTCATATAGGACTTACAAATTTTATAATGGTTATTTTTTTCAGTATACACAAATAGTTAATGTCAAGTGCTACATTATAGGCCAAAAAAAATAGGCTATATCTGATTTAGTCAATACTGACGACTCAGACATTAGCTGGTTATTTGGTCTAGTCATCACTTAATTTTAACAAGATTATGTACTAACCCAAAAGTGTTTTCTTTATTTCAGGTTTTTCGTCTAAATACTCGTAGTCGCCCTTGTGTAAGCAACAAAGTTTTTCAATCCTGTTTAACACGTTGCCTGACGAGTCGCATGAATATAAACATTAACTGCAGGTAAAAATATTTTCTGTAATAATAGAAATGGTACTTCTGTATAAAAGGGCGGAAAGCAGGACGGTAGTCATTGACTTAAATGCCACGATGTAGAACTTGTTCAATATTGGTTAAATGGTAAAATTTTATTTTTATCAATTTATTTACGAAATTTAAATTTGGTTTTGTTGCTCAGAAGCACGAACCCCTTGGCTGAACAGCTGAAGACAATCAGGTACAGGGGGAAAAGTGTAATTTTGATATAACCAGAATGAAAAAAAATCATATATCTTTTGCGAAGATCAGATGAATGCCAAAATTACCCACGCAAATTATCGTCTCTACAATAATACAAATGATCGCAGTATTATTTATTGAAGCATAAATATGCTTATTGTTACTGATTAGTTACAAATCAACTTTCATTCGCTAAAATTACAGGTGATGCACAGAAAGTTGCTAACAAATTATTTTATTTAATTGCAGTTTTTCTTTAATCTTTATTTCGTTTAACTTGGAGTTTTTATCGTTGTGATCAAAAATGTTAGTGCAGATTTTGCTTACTTTGCCCTACGATCCAGGAGACAAATAAACTAACAATTGTATTATCAAACTCATGCCTATCATTGCATATTATTAATACATTACTAAAGTGTAAAAGTTAAATTTAATATTAGCATATATAATTTCAAAGGCTGCAAAAACTTTCATGGAAAAACACAATGAAGGTAAACGGTTTTTTCTACTACCAAACTTATTATTTAAAGCAGCACAAGCATGTAACAATCCACTGTAAATTACTCAGTAAAAAATAAATTATCGTTCTACTCAGTAATATCCCCAAAATGTTCTTTCTAATTATCTGGTGGTTTTCTTTAAAATATCGATGGCATGAAGTAGCTCTTTCTCAAACTCCACTACATTCTTCTTATTTTGTAAACCCACTTACTTCCCAATATTTTGACATTATGTGGAACAGAAACCTCTTCAAACACGGTACACTGTCTAAAGGAATTAACCTAGTCTAGCATAGAGATTTCTCACTACTCCATTTGTGGTGAGGCTATTGTCTCATTGTAAGTTCCTGGTTTAATAAAATATAAATGTACCTCTGCATCCCCACATGACTCTCCATCTCTAAAGGCGATGTCAGGTTGCATCTTTGGAATTCACCTGAAGTTAAACTCTGGCTCGTGAATCAGAGTACTTCTGAATCTGAGCAGAAACGTTTTATCTCATTTACGCTTCTGAACCTAACGCCCTCAGGGTTATAATAATAAACGTCAGTATGTCTGCCGTTTTACCTAATGGATGCGTAACCTGTTTTATACTCCACTGATTGAAGTCTATTTGTGTTATGTTTGGTTGAAACGAACTACAGCGAAAACTTCCCCCACTTTTCGCGGTGCTAACTTTTCTGTTATTAAGGGACCTAAATTATTGTCGGGAAGCGAATCCTCTGATTCAAAGTCGTCTTCTCTATCATAGCCAATTTGCTTCTCTCGACTGCTAACTGATTTGCAGATGCTGGCATTGCGAGCAAACTTCTATTGATTTACCCATAGTATACTCTCATCAACTGTTACATGTTTCGATTCTACTACCCTACCACCCTTGGGATCCCAGACTCTGTATCCAATGGTGTCTAGCATACCCTAATATTACGTCCTCCCGTGCTTTTGCATCCTTTATCCTTACCAGGTTTGTTATAATATACATAACACTTTGCCTCCGGGATTGTAAGATGTCTCAGGGAAAGCCCCCATCACACAGTTGAATGAAAGGAACTTTAATCCTAATCGTGAATGATGGATTCTATTTTTGAGGTAAGTGAAAATGCAAATAAGTTCTGTCCATGAATATTTTGGCAATGCTGTTTCAACAAGCATGGACCAAAGGCCTTCTACCGTAGTTCTGTTATAGCATTCTGCTGTTCCATTCATTTGTGATGAGTATTGATTCGTACGTTCATGTTTAATACCTTAATGTTCTAAATATCTAATAAATTCTCATGAACAGAATTCCATCCCATTCTCTTTCTGGATGGCTTTCACTTCAAAGCCAAACCTTCTTTCTACTCATGTTCTGAAAGTTGCAAAGGTTTTGAACACATCACTGTTCTTGACTAAAGGAACAACCAACACATACCTAATACTATCATCAATAATTGACAACACATAGCTGTTCCCACCAAGAGACTTTTTTCTAGTTGGTCTAAAAAAAATCCATATGTAGCTGTTTGAGGGGTCCCTGGCTACAAATTTGGTTAATCCCCTTAAAACTACTCTTAGTGGCTTTAACCATGCTACATACAGTACATCACGTTTTGGGAGTACAACATTCGTCCCCACATCAACCCCATGAATATTTTTAGTTTACTCAAATTTGAGAAACCATCCATGTGTTGGTAACCAAATCTAGAGTCACCCAGCTCAATCTTTATTGAGCTCTTTGGCTAATGCACTCCTTCTGATGTGTTACCTCTTGATCAGTCTACACTTTCACCCTTTAGCCTTGGAGTTTTTTTGATTTGGAATGTTAACATTTAAAGTATCACTTGGTAACCCGTATGTGGTGTTTGTGACCTCTTGGTAAGGTAATACATTTACGTGCCCCTTTGGGAATGACATTACAGACCTTATACAGTTTATCAACTAATTCACCAAAGAATAAACACTTGCTTTTTTGTCTTGGCATAAAGAAGTCTTCCCTGAAAAATGTCTTTATGATAATGCCCTTTGTCAATGCACCCCATACTTATCAAGTTTTTGCAAAACGTTGGTAAAAAAATATCTTTGAGAGTTATTGGAATAGTACACGTACCTTGTTGTATCTGCAACTGCACAGTTCCTTCACCTTCGATATTAGAGGTGCCCTTTCTCAGACTCGCCATTCTATTCGCTACCTCGGTATGACTGTCAAGCCAATCTTTCCGGCTACATATGTGGTAAGTAGCTCCTGAATCGAGATATCAATTCTCGTCAGTGATGTGCACATTTACCGAGATTTGCGCACTAGGAGCACCATGTTGATTCAGGGCTGGACATCCGAGGGCTGGACATCAGAGCTCCTACATAAAAGGTATCAATAGGAGCAATAACATTCACACTAGATTGGCAAGACAACCTCTTCCTCGGCCTCTACATGGGCCACGTCCGTGTTGCACCTATTGACCATCCTGTGTTGGTAGCTGTTTTTCGCATCTCTGAACTGTATAGTTTCTGGGACATGATAAATACTTTGGCCTTTTCCATATCCCCAGACAGTGTTTTAATATTAGAAGTTGTAGTTATCTTTTTCATTCTGAGACTCAATTACTCTGCCAGTATCTCTGTATCTCTACAGACATAATAGGGCATGTGCGATTATATGCCTAAATCTTGAGTCAAAAATGTAAGATGTTTTTTTGGGAAGTGTCAGATGCGCATGAGGCTTGGGAATTACTGCAGGGTATTTTTGAACCAGTGTTCAAGGCAAGAGAAGCTCGTTTATGTTGCGAGTTCTTCAATCTACAGATGGAAAGTAATGATCCCATGGTTTTCTTCTTGGCTCGCATCAACAAAAAGGCACAAGAGCTGAAGGAGATAAAAGCCCCACGTACAGATAATGAGCTAGCCCTTCAGTATTTGGACAAGCTGCGCCCAGAATATAAATAAACAATGCAAAATGGTATCATTGAGACGTTGCTGACTTTACTCGAGAGAAGGTTGGATGGAGTACAAAGTCAGCATCGTCCCAATGATACATTTTTGCATTGTTTATTTATACTCTGGGCGCAGCTTGCCCAAATACTGGAGGGCTAGCTCATTATCTGTACGTAGGGCTTTTATCTCTTTCAGCTTCTGTGCCTTTTTGTCGATGCGAGCCAAGAAGAAAACCATGGGATCATTACTTTCCATCTGTAGATTGAAGAACTCGCATCAAAAACGAGCTTCTCTTGCCTTGGACACTGGTTTAAAAATACCCTGTAGTAATTCCCAAGCCTCATGCGCATCTGACACATCCCAAAAAACATCTTGCATTTTTGACTCAAGATTTAGGCATATAATCGCACACACCCTATTATGTCTGTAGAGATACCTGCTGCATTCCTTCTGGGATGCCCCTGGATTCAACTCTGGTTCGGTGCCATTCTGAATTACTTTTCACTCAAACATGGACTTTTCAACAGTATTGCAATTGCGGTTCACGTTATTTACTTTTAATAACTTAAAATACAAACTTTCTGTTGTACAGAAACACTTTATAGCACTTTTAATAGCATATTTCGTATCATATGTCTCCACATACAATATTAAAACATTAAAACATAATCAATAAATTGAACAGATAACCTAGAGTTATACTGTTCTTTTTTAATGAGATTTTAATTGGAATAATTGTGTTTGTTACTATCTAGAAGATAGTTGTAATTAAAACTTTATATAAGGATATTTTTTTAATTAATAAAAAAATTAGATTTAACTAAGTTAAGATTGGATGATCACGGCCCACAAACTCGGTGGCAGCCATTTTCGTTATGATATCACTACTTTCTACGGCAAAAACTTAATGGGCCCCTTTGCCTTCAGCCTTTAACAGTGTTCATACTGGTGTTTGGTGTTCTTGTGTTTCATGCAACCTTTCTTAATAAAAAGAATTAATAGCTTCGTGCGAGGGGGGGAGGGTGCGGTGAGGGTTAGGCTCCATGTGGCGGGGCTTGCAAAACTTCTTTTTTTTAAACGGTGTTACTTTAATTTTATATGCTGCATGGTGGAATCTGGCTTGGATGGCTTTAAAGTTGAGTGAACCAATTACGTATTATTACGTACTTTAATGCGAAACAATGCATAACGAACGTGAAATCAAGTTAAAATTTGTTTGCTGATATTGGACAATTTTTTCATGCATAATGGACGAAGGATGCTTCGTTTGCGGCAACAAAAAACTTAGAAAGTAGTGGCGCTCTATACCACTGCAGATGATTACCAAACTTTGCTTTGCTTTGTATTGTTGCAAGCATGTTAACATGGCAACTAAGGTTTGTCCGTTTATTTTTAGCAGTAGTTTATATTTCGTTCATAACCAAAACTATGTGGGTATATTTTTACCTTACAGTAACGTTTTTTGTATCCTGAAATGTAACGGAAGGCCACATTTACTCTGGTTCATTGGTCCACTAGACCTCTCGCCATCCCAACTTTTCCTCTCCCCTCCCGCAAAAGCCACGAAAAATAGTCGATAGGAAAAAAAGCTGAAAATATTTGGTGGGAAGTTTACACAGATATTACTGAAATATTGTTACGAGTGTGTGCAGTAATAGACAATGCCTTTAGCTAGAAACCTTACTAGTACGTCTGGCATTCTAATACAAGCAAGGCAAGCTGCCACTGTTATTCTGAACAAAACCAGGAATTACTTAAATGTGTATTCCACCTGGCCTATAGCAGCAATGCACAGATTGCCATCCGCACATATTACCATTGCACGGTTTCGCGAGACTACGGCCAACTTAGATAGAAGCTACATACCTCGCAGCTAGGAATGCATCTACTATCTCACTTGGCCTTGGGCGTAGTAGACGAAACAGCATGAACGGAAAAATTGTGTCGTCGTAAACCCAAAAGATTTTCCTATTATAACAACACACTTTTTAAAAATTGTTTAGGCTAGTATCTTTAAATATTTCTTTGTGCGATCTTGGCATTAATAATTTTAATTTTTACCGCATTACTATTTTTGATATTTTTGATCTCATGGTAATTATTAGCAATTGATTAAAACGAGGGATTAAAATTGATTATTAGCAATTGATTAGTTATTTCTTGTGAGCCTTTGGCTTTCCCGTCTTTAATTGATTAAAAATTAGTACATGCACACTCCCAGATGATACCTCATTGTTATTCTAAGTGCGCAAAGGATCATATAATTGCAAGGTGCTATTAAATTAGTTCCCAATATTCAACAGAAAATTTCCTAGATGTCACATTTTAAAACGGAGTTTTACCAAGGGATTGACTAATCGTAAGTTAATGGAACTTTGGGGCTGCACTTTCTGTAAAAGATTGAGAAAATTGGTGTTGGGAGGAATGTACCTTTAACGGTAACTTTGATCAGCACGTATGCTGCATTCACAGCTGCCAGAAATTATTTCCTCTTGCGTTTTATACACCTTATTTAATTTATTGATGGTTTGGTTGGGAGGGGGCTGTAATATAGTCTGAAAAAATATAAAAATTTGTGTAGAGAAATATCGAAATAGCCTTGGCAAAAGAGTTAAAAGAATTTTGTGAAAAAACTTTCACGAACATTTTACCGAATGTTCACCTGCATGTGCTTTTAATTATCCAAAGTAGACCAATTTGAATATTCCATCCATTACCAAGTTATGGAATTTGTAGAAAATGTATGTTTTACATACTACTATATCTCATCCTAATTTTAGAGGAAACTCGTTATGTGTATAACCAAGTACCTTTTGGCCAAATTTTAATTAGACGTCCTAATTTTTGGAGAAACTGGAATTCCGTGTTTGCTGAGTATTGTTTTGCCGAATATTTTTTTTTCAAATTACGTGCCTCTCTCACGCAGCCAAATACATTGCGTCAGAAACCACAATTCATCACAAATTACCGCCGATTAGTAAAGCATCTTTAACTTCTCCAATGTTGAAAATTTAAAGAATATTCTGATTCGGCAAAACGGGAATTACGCTTTATCAGAATTTTAATCGGGGCTTAATTTTTCAGCAAAATGCGTAAGAATGTTTATGAAACAGATTCAGTGAAATGGGTAAACACCACCAGAGATTTCACGAAATTTCCTTTAATGATTCAAAGAGACTCGAGCAAACTGTGTCTGATCCTTTTTCCCCACCACTTCCCCGGTTAGGGATTTTCTGAGGAAATATATGACCGAGTTTTCCTTTAATGATTACATAGGCATTAGGTTAACTTTGATTGAGCAGCATTCTGCTAATACAATACAATACAATACAAAAGATAAAAACAGGCTTTTAGCATGCTCATTAGCCACCCCCCCCCCCAAAAAAAAAAAATACAACCTATTCGTGACATGCTGTCAAAGCGAGCTTAGAAGCTTGTTAGAGAAGGTGCAGTTACCACTCGAAGTGGCAGAGTGTTTCAAGGCACTACAATTCTCTCAGTAGAGAAGAAGTGTTTAGTGTTGTTGTGTGAGGTTTGTGTGTGAGGTGATTTCACATACTTAAAGATGTTAGTTCTTCTTGGCGATTTTTATTAGATTGGTTTCATAAGTCCTCCTTGCCTCTCTTGAAAGGGTTTTACCTTCGTTTCTGCGGTCAGTGTATTCAGAAAAATTGCTAGGAGTCGGCCTTCTCCTGACCCTTGTCCACGCCCTTCGCTTTTTCACAGCAGAGGAAATAGCTGGTGAAAAAATCCAGAATGAAAATTGTTTTCTTGTTGGATTCATAACAGGTACAAGAAACATAACAGGTACAAGGTCACAAACACTGTCTAAAAAGTAGTGTAGAATTTCTCACTGCTCGTCACTGTTAAGCCCTTCTAATTCGGAAACCCAGTCAATGCTGCTAATCATACTGTTGATGAGTTCATAATCAGCCAGTTTGTAGGCAAGCTTTTTTGTAACGCTTTCTTTGATAGCGATTGGAGTTTCTTGGGTGAAAACCATAGAAATGTGATCACTAAGGCCGAGCGGAGGAAGTTGCGCAATTTTACCTACAGGATGGCCAGACTTGGTGATGATCAGATCCAGGATAGACGGCTCCTGCACTGTACCCGGTGAAAAAGTCGACATGCTGTTGAATACTGTGTTATTGGAGTAAAGTGATAAAAATCTGCGGCAAAATCAGATGGAAGGGTGCTTTCATTAGGCCAATCAGTGTCCGGAAAGTTAAAATCACCAAACAAAATAACAGAATTGTGCTTATGGTTAGCCAGTAGTCTGCCTAAGAAGTCTGGAAACTCCAAGTACGAGTTGTCACTCAGAGGGTTGGGGCTTCTATAGCTGCAAACTATCAGTAGCTCCACGGAATTTGAGAGTTTAAGAATGCAAATAACAGGCTCACAGTCTCCTGAAATATTTGCTCTATGGTGAGTAGAGGAAATACGTCCTCCTCTAAGTGTGTCTTTATAGTAAAGGGCCAGTCCACCTTTTGCCCGGTTTATCCTTTCACTCCTGATACAAGAGTATCCAACAATGAAATCCAAATTGTTTGTTTTTCACCATATTTGTTTCGCGCTTTTTTCTCCGGAATTTTCCCCAGCTCTTTTCTATCATCCTTTCTTCTTTCAGCTTTTATTACGGTTTTTTTTCCATTTTTTTTTCGGATTTTTTTTCGGCGGCGTTTTTACCCATCAGCTTTTTTTCCTGGCTCGATTGTCCGTTTTTGTCTCGATGGGCCGCGGGGCGCGCCCCCCCCCCAAGAAAAAAATGTTAGTTAATATTTTTCCTAAACTTCCTAAATTAAACAAAAAAAAAAAACTTTCTAAAAGAAATATTCTAATATTTAACACAAAATTACCTAAATTTCCTAAATTGTTGGACCAAACCAATTTTTGTATAACTCATGCATTACCCATGGCCCACATTAATTTAAATTTCAACACACATTGTTACAAAACTAATAAATAGTGGTCTGAATCACTGTTATGCTACCAATAGGGTTATAGTACCCCTTTGGTGGAGAGATTGGATTGTTGATTTTGAACGTAGAATTCATAGTTTGACATTGGGTTTGGTGAATAAAAAAAAATTTCTTAATCTAGGCACATTAGGATGTATTCTTACTTAGAATTGATTTTTGAATTGCGAATTTTTGGGGGAACGAATTTAGTTTGGGGGTGACTACCTTTTGGGGCCAATTTCTTTATGGGTGTGCAACTCTCTTCTTTATGGGGCGAATTTCCTTCTCTGGGGCGACTATACTTCTTGTGGCGACTTTTCTTGTTGTGGGCGACTTCCCTTCTTGAGGCAACTTTTCTTGTTGTGGGCGACTTCCCTTCTTGGGGCGACTTTTCTTG
>JAHWFP010175063.1:510-12067 GCA_023313725.1 Lithobius niger
GCTGGGGGCCGGCAAAATGTTCTTTCTTTGTTGCCAAAACATCTTGAACTGATAATTTAGCATTACATTCCTCGAATGTGATTGTTCCCCTGGAGGTTTCTTCCGGTGCGCAGCCGCCTGCTTGCATGCCCCCTACCGCGCATGCGCGTGGCAGTCCTCCCTTATAAAAGCGACAGCGAGCACGCTATCGGCATTCATTTTCCTCCAGAGGTGTCTCCACGCCACCTCGCGCCGCTGTTCCTCCATCTTTCGCACGGAAAATTGGATTCTACCCGATGATGGCCGCCACTCCCGAAGCTCCCGCTTCGCTCGCCACTCCCTCTCATGCTCTCCTTAGTCCGCATGCAACTGGCTTCTCCCTCGGCAACCTGTAAACGAGCGCCACCGAAAAACGCCTGTTTTTCAAGAAAATTGAAATTTTTTTTCTTGAGGCATCCAAAATGCCTCGCCGAGGCACATCTGGCCGTTTTTTTGTTAATGGACCGAATCATTCCAAATTTTCAACATCTATAGCTTGCCCAAATACAAGATGCTTGGGGAAGCCCAAATCCGGACTTTCCACCAGGAAATACCAGTTATTCACGTTTGAAGATCACCCCAAAACCACATCGCACCTTCAACATGGCCGCCATTACTGAACTCTGTATTTTTGTATTTTCATTTTATCCTTGTTCTTTTCGGGCATAAAGCCCCAAACTCTAGCTTAGTTGTATTTTAGGAGAAAGGCACTAAACCTTGTGCCCATGTACTGACAACCAATTTTAATGTGTGATATTTTTTATTGTGCTTGAACGATCGCAACTACTATGGAAAATTTCCACTTAGATCAAACGTTGTCCGTTAACTTTAGAGTTCAAACCTCCACTTTAACTTTATGCGTTTTAGCATGGCATCAAGCTAGACTATTTATTCATTTATTTAGCCTTTTATAATAATCTTTTACCCCCAGAAACGCTGCCATTAGTCCAAGTAATTAGACATCGGCATTCTACCGGACACGAATTTTTAGTGTATATATGTTTATTTTAGTTCTCCTCTCAGCCCGACTGGAACCCAACCAAAACACTACTGATAGCTTGAACTACTATTAAGTCCAAAAGAACTCTTACAAAGATCTGATCCAAACCATTCTGTAAGTCAAACTGTGCAAAAACTTCGAAAACCCCTTTTTGCCCCCCTCCCCAGCCAAAACTAGTTGTGGTGTATAACACTGCAGTTTACAGTTACAGCTTATAAAATTTAATAGTAATGTTCTCTGCATTACCCAAAGCCAAGTAATAAGCGTTAACAAGAGCCAATTCACGTTGCAATCATGTAAATATGGAATCCGTAGCCAATAATTCAAAATGAAGGCCTATTTCCCAAAGTTCAATTGAGTGAAACTCAAAACAGGCCTGCCTTTTCCACTTTTCCATCCCTACTCCTTAAAACGGCTCTGCACCCAGTTCCTTTGTTCATCCGACTTCTCCTCCCACTTTCTATTGTTCTCGAGGCCCTCAGCCAATCAGACCCTCGTAGCTACCCCGCGAGTCCGCGTTTACTTCCGGTAATGTGCATAAAACCCCAGCCCCAGAATGCATAGTTAGCACAGCTCACAGATCTCAAGCTAGAGAACGGTCACGCCAGTCGGGAGTGGAGACGCCATGTCCGTGGGATGCCATGCCGGGCAAAATGGCAGTGGTTCGTATGTTTGTTGTTAGCTTTTGAAAATTTAATTTAGGACCCCCAAGTCTAAATTCTAGTTTAAATTCGTAACATAAACTCTCTCTAGCTAGGGAATATTATGGTGGTGACGCCTGTAGCGGCATCTTAGGTTTCTCACCCCATAACGTCAGAGTGGTTCTCTTACTAAAAACCAAAATCTTTCTTATTTGTTTTAAACATTAATTCAAATAACTGACGGTTTGATCTTTGTGTGGGATTCATTGGTTATTCACTCCAGTTATTGGTTATTCACTTCATTGGTTATTCATTGGTTATTCGATTTTGGTCTGTCTCTCCTCCTCCTCACAATGTAATTGTGTGCGATATTTTTATTCATGTTTGTTTAAAATAAAAACCAGGAGTTTATAATTTGAGGAGTTGACTTTGTAAACGCGGTCTCGTATCAGACGCTCGTGGTGAGGACACCTCAACACCACCGAAGAAAAAACCTGAGGGCAGCATTCTTCCACACCAGAAGAACAATCGTCTATATGGCGATTACACATTAAAATGTAAATAATGTATATTTCTTTAGGCATAAAGCCAAAACAACTTTTCAGCTTAGTTGTGTTTTAGATGTTGCCAACACACGATATTTTTTATTTCTAACAGGTGACGACTTTGCTTATTTATAAAAAAATGTCCGATGTTCAAACCAGTTTAAAATCTAACCTAAACTGCACTTAGCCCTTTAAAAACTAGCTGGAACATTTAATCTTTTGATTTGTGCACTTAATGCATTTTGGTAAATTTAACTTCTTGCCATGAACCCTACCGGAGCTCCAATGTTTATGTTTGTCTATTTCTATGGACCCAGTGTATGATTTTATGTTTATTTTTTATAGCATCTCCATCCAAACTCCGACCGTAGTGAACCTCTAAAAACGTAAACAAACTAGCTTTCCGTCGTTGAAAACATGCCTAGTATATAGCAATCCGTTTCCCAAAGTCAAATGTTTATTCTGTGCATTACACTTCGGGCCGCCCCCCCTCCTTCAATAGGTGCGATGCCGAACGTCGGAGATTATTTTAATAGGCCTAAAAATCACGTTGATATGAGTTGAAAACTCACTTGCACATTCAAAGCCTGGCCTCTAAGTTTCCAAGTCGGCAATTCCCTTTGTCAATTCGAATCCAGCCAACCAAAACACTGCTTCAATTCCGTCAGCTAGTCAGAGCGCTCAAGCTACCCCGGTCGTACGCGCTGTCATGGCCGACTTCCGGTAATGACAGCGCGGCCGATTTTGGTCTGTCTCTCCTCCTCCAAGCGTCCACCTCTTCCCCACTCACCCCCTCCGTCGCTCTCCTACAGGTCCGCGCTAACCCTCTACCTGCCTGCCAAGCAGAAGGCATAAAAACCCAGACGCAGTAGAGTATAGTTAGCACAGCACAGCACAGCTCAAGGATTCTCAAAGCTAGAGGTCGCTACGCCGGTCGGGAGTGGAGATGCCGCGGTCCGATTGTTGCCATGCCGGGCAAAGGTAGTGGTTCGTATCGTACTTAGTTTAACTTTAAAAGTTTATTTTTTGGACTTTACGTCAAAATTTATAGTTTAATTTTAACTAAACCTCGTAGCTTTAGAAAGTAAATTTATGGTGCGTCAAGCCAAACGGCATTTCGGACGTTGGCGGCCGTAATTTAAGGGTTCACGGTCCCTTACTAAAAACCAGCTATTTCATGTTTTTTTAAACGCAGTTTAAAGTAAACAAAGGACGGTTTGATCTTCGTGGGGTTTCCATTGATTAAACGCTCGGATCCACTTTATTGGTAGCCGCGGCTCTATAATTTAAGGAGTTGACTTATCAACAGCAACTCTGGGAGGTTTAATGCTTTTCAGTATACACGTTGAAAAATAACTGTAAAACAGGTCTACTATTACTAGACAGCCGAGGCTGTTCGTAATTTAGAGGGCTCTTTTGCGAAATCCCCTTGTGCCTACTCAACTCACTTTTTCTATTTGAAATTGTTTTACGTGAACCTCGTGTTGGTTCTAGTGTCGAATTTAATGTAAATTCCCCCTGTATTTTATAACCTAAACTAGGTGTAAAGTTACCAAATGTAATTGTGTGCGATATTTTTATTCATGTTTGTTTAAAATAAAAACCAGGAGTTTTTCTTAAACGTCCGTCAGTTTATTCGCTCGTTGTTTGCTAGAAGTTAACATGTAAGACAATTCTCTTAAACTTAGCTTAGCTAGCCTAATTTTCCTACCTTGGTGGCAGCGTTACCGCTTATTATTACAGTTAGCCTACATTATTAGGACATGTGTAGCTCCATTCCCTACGCCGGGACTGTAGCTGTTGTGCTTATTTGAAACAAAAAGTACCCAAAAGTAATAGTAAGAAGATCCAGTTACACCAGGTGAGCGGCGATGTTACAAGCACCTACCCCGTCGTAGCATCCGCCGTTACAACTTCTAAACAGCAACTCTGGGAGGTTTAAGGCTCTGTTTTATCACTTACAAACAAAACTGTGAAACGGTTGATCTTTCATGCGTCTTTGAAACATACTGTTTGATAGATTGTAACCAGCCGAGGCTGTTCAATCTTGCGGACGACTCTGCGGAGCGTTCAGTATTTCTTTTCTATTCGAAAAATTAAGTAGTTGTTTTATTCTGAAACACAAACGTCGTTTTAGTCAAAACTTGTGAAAACGAATTACGTGTTGTAAATTCAAACCTTGTGCTTTTAAATACTTTATTTCAAAAGCTTCCGTGCAAATTAATGTAAAGTGTGATTTTTATATTCTCTGATGTTATAATAAAAACCAGGAGTTTTTAACTTCAGTTCGTTTGCTAGTGGATTAACTCTTTAAGTGTAAATAAATATGTAAACCATTTTTAGTTTAGCTCTTGATAAACGGTTAAATTTCCATCGCTGGTGGCAGTGAAATACCATCAGTATTAAGGTTAGGCCCCTTTAATTTAGGACCCTGCGCTCCATCCCCCATGCTGGGACAGTAGCCCTTGCTGTGCTTATGCCGTAAAAGTCGCAATAATCACCGCAACACCTTAAGCTGAATCTCCGTGTCAAACCAGGAAACCGGAGGTGCTACAAGCACCTGAGCCGTCGTAGCGTCCGCCGTTACAAACCGTTGGATCTCCGCCCTCGATCTCGCTGCCGTTGGCCCGATCCCTGCCGCTTCCTTCACTGAAGCTCCTCTCGCAAGCATCAACGCCTTCTCGGACTCTCCCTTGCAACCCGGCCAGCGCACCCCGCCGACCGAACCCATGGACCTATCGGCTCTACGACAAGACTTTCTACGGGCGAAAGACGTCTACCGGGAAGCCAAGAAATCCCTCCAGCGGGCTACGGCTACTCACTCTCCAGCCCGCAACTCTCCTTTGGACTTGTCGTCCAACTCCTCCCGGATTGGTCGAAGCGTCTCCCGCAGCGAAGTCCGACATATCGTCCAGGAAACGGTCCGTGTGATGCAAGACAATCCCATGCCGCCTCCCCCTGCACGTCGTCCGCCCGACACGCCCGCACGCAAGCCTGGATTACTTCCGCCTCCAGCCACAACTCGGGCAAACGCGGCTTAACGCCGCCCCCCGGCAACCAGAAGAGACACAAGTCATCATCTCCTTCTCGTCCGCAAGCACCTCCTTCTGCCGTCCCCTCAGCGACCACCGAGGCTCTGCATCCTGCCATCCCTCCCTCGTCCGGCAAGAAGATCCACTTCCCGGACGATGCCGCCACGACCAGACTTTCCCGCTGGCTGCGCTTCTCAAGACGGTCGAAGAAACCATTCCCGACTGTTTCCTCATCAAGCCCTCGCAGTCGGCTGAGGCTCCCGTGATCAACCGCGAACTGAAAACTGGCTTCGGCTTCGCCCAAACCAAAGACACCAAACCTCACAATCTTCTTGGGCAATCCACCACGCTGCTAACCTGTCTCCTCCGGAATGAAGGCTCTCTACTCGGCAAGGGCGATCCTCTCGTCCTCGACAAGGAACCACCTCCACCTCGACCAGGTCGTGAAAGCAGCTTCTTTCGTCCGTCGGACGACGGCGCTACGAGCCCGAACAACTTCGCAACCAACCCGGAATGCGTATTCCTATGCAATGAAGTGAAGATGGATTTCGGCACCGCTCTTTCCATCCCGAAGAAAGCTGGCATCCCAACTTTTGTCCTTTACGACAATGACAAATGCCTCCGACTAAGCCTACGTGCCACTTCCCAAGCCGACGTCCTCAACACTGCGGTAAACGCCCTATGTGAAAAATTATCCTCGAACGCAAGCCCCGAAGAATTATGTAATCTTTCGTCCCTAGTAACGCAGCTCTTTCAAAAGGCAAGCTTCGCCACGTACCTCTCCATCAACTGGGCTACGAGAGCCCTTTTCAACAACACACTGCTCCTCCGAGACATTGCTCTTTCGTCCGCAAATAACCTTAACGTCTCCACGATGCACCGGCTCCGCAACCAGCTCATCCACGAGTCGGACACGCTTTTCCGGGGTCTCATCCCAACTCTCGCTCCTCACCTCGACATCGCTCGGAAACCCAAGCCGTGTAAACCAATCCCTCCTGCCTCTCGTCCAGCCCTGAAGAATAAACAGCCCTACCTTCGTTCTTCCCCGGCCAACTGGAACAGGACTTCTGTTCCCTCTCAGTCCCCGCGTCGCAACGACTCTCGTCCAAAGAACCAGCAGCCCTTTAGGACGGAACAGCCTCGCTCTCGTTCCGGCCAATACAACCAGAAGCGAGCCGCCACCCCAGACCGTCGAAGCCGCCACTCATCACCAGGGGGCAAAACCAACTTTCGTAAGAACCAACAATGACGCCCCTCACCCATCCTGTCTTCCAGTTGGGGCAAGATTACAACTTTTTCTCCCAGCTTGGCTCCAATTAACAAACAACCCATCATCAAACACGGCTTTCGCCCGGTCTTTCTTTCAAAACCACCACTCCTTCCGTCACCACCTTGGGAATTCTCCCCACCGCCAACACCACAACTTTCGTTCGAAGTATCTGAACTCCTGCGGAAGGATGCGATAAGGGAATGCCGCAATCCAGGCCCGGGCTTCTACAGCTCCATCTTCACCCGACCAAAGAAGTCGGGAGGTTCCCGCTTGATATTCAACATGAAACCTCTCAACAAATACATCTCAAACGACCACTTCAAAATGGAAACTCTCGAATCCATCCGTCTTTCGTTCAAGCAAAACGACTGGACAGTCTCGATCGACCTGGAAGACGCTTATCTCCATGTCCCACTCCATCCGGCAATCACGCACCTCTTTCGATTGATCTACAACCAAAAGGTCTACGAATTCCGTTGTCTTCCCTTCGGCCTGAATGCAGCCCCTAGGATTTTCACACTGGTTCTCAAACCTATTTTGGCTTACCTACACCAAAACGAAATTCAAGCCAACGCCTACCTGGACGACTGGGCCCTCAACAACCCGGATCCTCTCACATTAGTTCGGAACAAGGACAAGACCATTTCCCTGCTAAACCAACTGGGCTTCGGAATAAACTACTCAAAATCCCGCCTAATACCAGCACAATTCTTCACCTTCCTAGGGGCCTCCTTCGACCTCCACTCAGCAAGGATTTGTAAAGGCATGAGGCCTAAAATTCCCGTCGATTGGTTAGGAGACCCGACACCAACCATCAACAACTCGGGGACACTTTTTTTTCTTAGCGCCAAAAAGCACTAGGGTTATTTTTCCACCTCCAACTTTAAAAATTCATATCTCCAAGGAAAATGGACTTCATCGACTCCTGTTTGCAGCTCTTAATAAACCCGAACTTTTGCTGTAATCCTACGAAAACAGAACTCCAAAATTCGCCATACTTTGGTCTACAACTCAATTTGAAAAAGTGCTCAAACTGAGCGCCGACGCACGCAATTTCCGTCGCCATTTTCCGAAAAACAAACATGTAAATGTTTATTTGTACTTCTTGAATTTATTTCCAGGCATAAAGCCGACTAGCTTAGTGCTGTGCTAGTTTACATGTTTATTACGTCTTCAATGTTTTTATTTTACTAAAGTGACGATTTTAGCAACTTCGACTACACTAGCGTTATTATCTGCGGCTGCAATAATACATTTAAAATTGTTATGCGTTATAGCATTTTAAAAACACAAGCTGGTTTATTTAATCTTTTGCCTAGGCTTTTATGAAAGCATTATTTAACGTAATCTTTTCTCATGAACCCTACCTTGTTCAAAATGGCAACACCACTACGATTATTTTACCGGACATTTTCAGTGTGTATCTTGTATTTTTATTTCAGGGCTCCGACCATAGTGATCTCAATTCCGAATGCACAACTAAGCCTTTGCCTTCAATTAATAATCATTTATTTTAAATTTGAGACTAAAACTTGGCCCCCCCCCCCTTCCTTCAATAGTTGCAATGCATAACATTGTAGTTTTTATAAAAAAATGTATAGGCCTATTTTCACGTTGTTATGAGTTTAACTCAAGCCACGGCCTCTAAAAACACCCAAAGTCGGCAAATCGCTTTGCCATCCAAGCTCCTTCCAATCCGAACTCAGTATTTTTTCTCCCCACCAATCAGAGTGCAAGGCTACCCTAGCCGTCCGCGCTGTCATGGCCGACTTCCGGTAGTGCCAGCTCGGCCGGTTTTGGTCAGTCACTCCTCCTCCAAAGCGACTCCTCTACCTCACACCCCCCCTCCGTCGCTCTCCTACAGGTCCGCGGTTTCCCTCCTACCTGCAGGCAGGCAGCAGGTATATAACCAGGTTGAGGGAGAATTTCGTTAGCATAGCTCAAGGACTCAGAGGCTAGAGGTCACTACGGCGGTCGGAGCAGAGATGTCCAGTCCGAAGGTTGCCATGCTGGGCAAGGTAGTGGTTCAAGGGTAACTAGTTTATTAGAATTTAATTTTTGGAACAGAATTTCTAAATTTTTAGTCTTAACATATAAACTTAACTTCTAGACTTTGAGGGAATTTGTGGGTAGCCAAACGCAATCGGCATTTTGGTTTAGGGCACCCATGATTTAAGGGTTTAAGGTCCCCTTCCTAAAAACCGGCTTTTTTTCTTTGTTTATGAACTCAGTGTTCATTAAATAATCTAATATCACCGAGATCTAGCATGTGTTATTGTTGAAGCAGGAGTTTTCAAAAAGGTAGTTTTCCTTGTAACACTAATCTTGATTCAGTGTGATTGATTGATTGACTTTAGTGCAAGAGTTGCTAGAGCTTTCAAAGACTATTTTACATTCTGCAAGGGTCATGTTTGTAACTTAGAGAGTTGCGATAACTCAAACCGACTTTTTTCTAGTCCAAATTGTAATGTGAACTTTAACTTTTAAGTTCAGTGTCGATTTAATTGTAAATCGTGTGCTTTTAATTGTAAAGCCCCAGTTTTATTTTTGTAACCAACTAGTTACTCCGTGTGTAAAAATCTTGTCATGTTTTATTAAAACAGAAAAGAAAGTTGTTTTGAACAACAAATTTTGACTTCGAGTCCGATTTAATTTGCAAGGGTTATTTTAATTACAAATCAATTTTCACTACCCATCGTGGTGGCAGTAAACCGTGATAGATAGGTCATAAAAGTTTAGTTAGGACGTTGACGCTCTTCTCCTAACCGTGCAGTAGGCACGCTATGCTGTTTTCACAACAAATCAAAAACCGCCACTTATGATTTACTCTACGATTACCACATGTACGCCAGATGTCGGTGCTAGAGACAGTAGGCACCTCAAGACCCTGTAAGCGCCGCTACAGATTGCTCCCTCCGCGGAACAGACAGAAGACCTCCTTCTCCACATCCGTCTCTTTCGGTCGAAAACAAGCTTTTCTCCTCGGTAACTAAACCCTCTCATCGGGAAGATGGACGAATGGCAAACCTCGTCCCCTACGGCCGTTGGATGGTAAGACCACTTCACCACCACCGCATAGACAACCAGGCAATCAATCAAGACCTCCCGGACAAGCAAGTCCCCTTTAGTCCCGACTTTCCTCTGGACTCCCTCCTGTGGTGGTCAGATGTCACCAACCTCACGAAGACGCAACCACTCCACGAACCACATCCCGAGCTGCTCCTCTTCACGGACGCGTCGAGAACCGGCTAGGGTGCCCACCTCGGCACACAAGAAACCTCAGGCCTTTGGCCGTCAACTTGCACGGATCACATCAACTCCCTCGAGCTTCGAGCAATTTTATTAGCTCTACAACACTTCCTTCCCAAAATCAAGAACAAGACAATACAAGTCCAGTCCGACAACACGTCTGCCCTTGCCTACATAAGGAAAGAAGGAGGAACGAAATCCAGATCTCTCCACCACCTAACATCGGAAATCTTCAACCTCTGCATACTGCACAACATCACACTCCTTCCTCTCCATATCCTAGGCAACAGGAATGTGATTGCCGACTCCCTGTCACGTCAGAAACCTCCGACGGGCGAATGGTGCCTCAAGAAATCCATCTGCAAATCTCTCTTCACCATCTGGGGCACTCCAATGATAGACCTGTTTGCCACGAGGCACAATGCCAGACTTCCCCTCTACATAAGCCCGATTCCGGACGAAACAGCAGTAGCAGTAGACGCCTTAACGTTCCCTTTGCACAACCTGTTCGCCTACCTCTTTCCTCCCTTCAAACTCCTCCCTCAAGTTCTTCTAAGAATCCGAGAAAGCCAGTACTTATTCCTGCTCATGGCCCCCCACTGGCCATCGGCACCATGGTTCCCACTCCTTCTAGAACTTCTAGTCGACACTCCAATAAGTCTACCTCCTCAACCAGATCTTCTGTCCCAACAGAAAGGAACAAAGCTACACCCGAACGTATCCAACCTCAACCTACACGGGTGGCTACTATCATCAAACTCCGCAAAAAAGCTGGAATTCATCAAGAGGAGGCCGAACGCATCGCCTCAAATGCAACAAGAGATTCCACTAACCGGACGTATGACAGCCACTGGTCAAAATGGATTCGTTGGTGTATCACAAAACAAGCTAATCCTATCAACCCACCTCTTCCCACCCTCCTAAACTTCTTCAGAGATTTGTTCAACATCGACAAACTCAAGGGCTCTACAATCCTAGTCTACCATTCTGCTTTAAACACTGTCTTCAAAGCCGCCAACAACACCAACTTACTTGACGACTACCGAATCTCGGCCCTTCTACGCTCATACGAAAACGAAAGACCCACTACCAGAAGATCAATAATGGACTGGGACCTCTCACTCGTCCTCCAGTCCCTAATGGGCGAACCATATGAGCCCCTTCAAGACACCTCCCTTCATCTCATGACCCGGAAGACGGTTTTTCTTGTCACTTTAGCTGCCAGCCTTCGTTGTTAAGAAATCCAAGCCCTCTCAGCACATCCCGCATACTGCATCTTTGGCCCCAACTTTTCCTCTGTCACGCTATACCCAAGATCAACATTCAGAGCCAAAACACAGAAACCTTCGGAACCACCGAAACCAAACACCTTCCCTGCTTTATCACCCCTAGTTGGAAACGAACCTGAACGCCTTCTATGCCCAGTTAGAGCCTTACGCTTTTACCTAGCCCGGACACGTCATGAAGACATCCGCCGAGGAAGGAACCAACTCTTTCTCCCAGTCGATCCCCAATCTGGTGAAACATCAGCAGCTATGGTATCAAAATGGATTAAGAAAACAATTGAAGCAGCCTATGAAAAAACTGAATGAAAACATGAGATTGACGGCGCACGAAGTAAGAGCTGTGTCCACATCATGGGCCCACCACAATGCCATCCCAATAGAAGAATCCTAGCAGCAGCATCCTGGCGCCACCAAACAACCTTCACCTCCCACTATCTGAGGGATATGTCAAGAGAAGAATCAAGACTACACCGGCTGGGACCGATCGTCGCAGCCAGAACTCTGGTCAACCCCCCC
>JAHWFP010175071.1:0-12825 GCA_023313725.1 Lithobius niger
TACAATATAAACAACTGGATCATAGCCGACAGTATAGCAGCTGGTAGGTGGCCACTTGAAGATTTGCTCCGTCGCTTTGTGGGGGCGATGTGCGACAAATTCCACAGACGACCAACCACCACCAAACAAGAATTTTTCTTTGGCTTACATGAAAGGTTTTCGTTAAGAGTTTCGGTTTATCCCGTCTTATGGGAAGAGACCTCTCTCAGATCCGCATCTCGATGTGTAGAATTGCCTCCCATGAGCTTCTCTACGACTTTTTCCCATACCATTTTGGAGAGTCCAATTCAGATTGCATAGTGGCTTCCCTCCCCAAAAAAACCTTTACCTTGTACTGCTTCTTCGTACTTTCCTGATTTGGCCACAATTACCTCATTCGCTTGTAACCGCAATGGCAGATGATCCTTTATGGCTCGTCGCCTTCGACATTTGGGACAGGGTTGCTGTTCTTCTCATGTTCTTTTAAGACTGCTACTAACCTTCACACTTATCTATCAATCAGTGCCTGCCATATGGCCAGCATACTTTAGGAATCTCGCCATTTTCTATTTTTCAGTCACCACATTGTACATTGTTTTGTGGTACAATTCCACAATTTTTTGAATTTCTTTCATTCCTCTTAATGCTTTTTCAGAAGAAACGTCCAGCATTAAAACTGAAATACTGACTGTGAAGGCCATAAATTAAAATCGGGATAAAACACTGCCAACCGTCGTCTTCTAGCTAGTTCAGTTGCCAAGATATTACCATTTTGAGGGCCAAGCACCGTTTCAAGTTGCTGTCTTGGCCTGGCTAAAAGTCACCTATTCTGATTTTCGCTAGCAACTTGCCTAGTGGCAACCAAAATGGGTGAAAGTTGTACAGACCAAACCATGACCCTACGGCACAGCATTTACATAAAAGAATGTCTGAACACCTTGATGGCGGGTGGTAGTCATGTGTGGGACTCGCTTTGGACACTATGATGCAGGCAGTGGCGTGCAGGGCTGTCCACTGCTCCTACCTGTCACAAAATATACATTTTGAAAAAAAAGGACAGTGGCCCAGTCTGACGGACGTACATCTTTCATAAACCACTCGTTGTTTGGGGCCTGAGAGAAACCTTCTAACCCATTTGCCAGTGATACCGTAGTTCTCGAGTTTTCTGAGAACAAGGCAGTGGGGTACAGTGTTGAAGATTTTTTGGATATCGAGGAGAATAATGTCGCAGGGGATATGGTTATCGACAGCGTTTGACAAGTAGCCAAAGAACTCAAGAAGATTGCTTTGACAAGACTACCCTGCACCGAAACCATGCTGCCTCCTACTGATTATGCTGTTAGTTTCACAGTTAGTTGTAGAGTTGATTTTTAACTAGCTTCTCAAGGAGGTTAGCCAATTGAGATGTCAGGCTGGTGGGGGCGATAATTTTTTGACCTTTGGCGGTCGCCGGCCTTGAAGATGGGGATAATGTTGGCATTTTTCCAGTCACCGGGAACGATCGCTTCATCAAGAGACTTCTGGAAAACAATGGCAAGCGGCTTAGTAATAGTGGCAGAGCCAGTTCTAAGCATGGCACAGTGAATCTTATCTGGACCAGGGGATTTAAAGGGTTCGTAGTCCTGCAACAGGCGGCACACAGTGCATTCACTGGTGTTGATAGTGGAGAGAGCATAAGTTTGCACGAGTGCATCAGGCAATTGTGTACTGAATGGTTATCGACCTACCAAGCGACAACATGCGACTATGCGAGACATGTTGCATTGCATCCTTCCCAGCACCTCTATCAAAGTCGAAGACAGGGTAAATTAGTCGAAAATCACACCTTGGACGAATTTCACGCTAGGTGAAGGTTATCAACAAGCCACAGGGAGCCGCCACAAAATACTCTTGGTGTGCCGGCCTTTAAAAAAAAAAAAAAAAAACTCATCTCTCTATATACGTAGTAGTATGTATTGTACATGTAGAGTGTATGCGAGTATATTTGAGTGTATGTATACGTTTATGAGAGTATATTACAGTATATGTAATGGAGTAGTACCAAGAATTTATAGGGTTTTGAAGGAGAGTTTGTAACTCTAAAAAGTCCCTATTGAAACATGTTAGATTCGTCCCCATTAGTTCAGTTTTCAGAGGGCGCCACGTGTTCTATCTGGTAATTTTTGCCCATTTTTTAGCCCAAATCTAAAGTAAACTAAATTACAACTAAGCTATGCTAAATAATAATTAAATATAGGCTAGTTTCGTTTAGTTTAATTTTAGGCTAAAAACTGAGTAGAAATTCCCACATAAAGCACGTTGCGCCCTCTATAAACTAAGACTGAACTAATGTGAATGTATCTAAGACGTTTCAGAACCCTATAAATTCTTGGTACGTACGTAGTAAGACGAGTAAAAATAAATGGCCGGCACACCAAGAGCATTTTGACAGCTCCCTGTGCAACAAGCAAAACCTTTACAATACCAGCAGTTCATAGAGCAGGCTATGCCTCCAACAAATTTCATGTAAACAATGACACAAATATCGTACTTACAAACTAAAGGAAAGGGTATAACATAAACATACCACACCTAAGTATTTTTTAATAGTGGCCTATGAACTTCGCTTGTGCGCACAGCCCTTCACCAATCTAGCGGCCATGATCGCTGGTGGCTGCAAAAATCATGAATTCCTACTAAATAACACATGCCATACAAAAAAGAGATTTGAGTTGAAAAAAATTACAATTACCTCTGATAACCTCAGATATCAAAAGGAAATCGAAACAGAAAAGCTAGTAAAATACAACGTCGTTTCTAGTTGTTTTAAACTAAGCGCCGCTAGTTTTACTTCTCCATTGCACAGTGGCGCCATGTAGTGGGAGCTTTTCGTAACTGCAAAATTTCTTTCAATGCCTATTGAGATAACTCACGTCATGGGCTCGTTTCAGCTTCATTCTTTTCACTCATTGAATACCCAGAAGCGAAAACGTGCACGCGGGGGAAGGAGGGGGGAGGAGGAAGAGGTGGAGGAGGAACAACAAGACCCTGCCTTGATGGCAGAGTGTCGTTAAAAAAATGAACAGGTGGAACACAGGCGAAAAAAAAAGACAAAATAAGGACAAAAAAGGTTAAGAAAATGTTACAAAGATGGACAGAAATGTAAAAAGGGTAAAAAGGCACCCAAAAAAAAGGGTGAGGCGACCCAGAAACAATTTAGTTGCTCTTGCCTTCCCGGGCATGTCCCCGCCCAGAAGTATGACACAATTTTTATCACTGTTGTCACCACTGATTTGAACGGCAGTAACGTTGCCTCGAGGATGTGTTTTTATTTTTATGTTTCTTTGTGAGGGATTAATTTGTATTTATCAAGAGTTGATCAGGAGTGACTGGCCAACTGAGATTGAAGCAGCGTTCGTCGCTGTACTAGGGAACGCAACGACGAACGTAGCTTTAATTGGCTTTCCACGGCACCCCGAGCAAGATTAGTTATAATGGGATAGTGTTAGCAAGCATAGTTAGGTGGATGGTGGTATGCTAACTGTTTTTTTTTTTTTTTACAGACATTATAGATCTACAGCGTCTGTACACGGATCACATTTTTGGTACGATAGGTTTTGTTTGGCCGGACAAGTTTTTGGTTACAGGTTTCTGATGTTATATGTTTAGACGCAGCGAACGAGGCACGTAATCTGAAAAAAATAAGAAAAATTGTAAATAATCTTTTTCTTAGGATCCGGTATCAGTATAAAAAAAAAAGTTATATAATTTAGTATTATCGAGCAACAGAACGAGGATTGAAGACCTAGGAAAATTATAGAAAAATAAAAAGCCAAATGGTGCACACTAAAAAACAGTATAAACTGTGAAGTTTCTGGTATGCTTACAACCAGTCATCGAGCAACCTGCGTTTGCAGGGAGCTAATCTAGTTTTCCTATTGTCAGGTTCCAACCTGATTTCGGTTCGACTTTTATCGAATTTAGCCCTTTCGCTAAAACGTTCCTTGATAACGGGGTCTTAAACACACTCAAAAAGTCACCGTCTAGTGTTTTTTCCATAGTTAGTACCTTTCACAAGGTATTTACTACACAATCCTCCGGTATCAGGAAACCCAAACTAAGCAAAAAATCCGCCTGAAGTAATGTTTCCCTAAGCCTAGACCATGAATTGTTCAGAAATCATAAGCAGAAATGCTAACAAACTGCCTCAAACATGTCTGTACGTAAGGTTCATGAACACCCAACTCTCCCAATCCCTTGCTGTTTACTGATACCGTCAAACTGTCTTTGAAAGTAGCTGTTCATGGACAGTTCTGCACCTAGCTTTTTCCAAGAAGGGCAAATCTGTCTCTAACACGTCGGAATATAAGGTTCATGAAGTCCCCCAACTCTCCCAATCCCTTGATGTTTACTGGGATCGTCAAACTGTCTTTGAAACCAGCTGTTAATGTACAGTTCAGCAACTATCTTTTCCAAGAAGGGTAAATCTGTCTCTAACACGTCTGCATACAAGGTTCATGAAGTCTCCAACTTTCCCAATCCATTGCTGTTTACTGATATTGTCAAATTGTCTTTGAAACTAGCTTGTTAATGTCCAGTTCTGCAACTAGCTTTTCTAAGAAGGGGTTTAAGAGCAAAATGTTGGCCCCTCCTCCACAAGAACACAATTTGGGGGAGGGACGAAGTGGCTCCCAATCTCGACGAAACTATAGTGAATTTTATCCCAGTTGGGCCCCTGACTTGAGAATTTGGCCTCCTACTTCCTGGGCACAAAGCCAAGCTTTCTCGGCAAGGCAGGAATTTCCTGATGTTTAACATCAGAAAACGAGTGCCGCAGATAAAAGACACAAGAAGTGAGTAATCCAACTTAGGCGATTTTCCTGTGCGTTAGGGCGCGTTTACGCTACGACTCGCCTTTGCACTCTCGCAGCTAGAACTCAAGCGCGGTGACATTGCCATGGTAACAACGCTAAATGGATTAGCTAAATCCGACATCGTTTGAGTAACTACTTGCAATCTTATAACCCGTGCTAATAATATAATGAATTCCTCATGTCGAAACAATTTTTCCAAACGCTTCTGAATTCACGTTATTTGCTGTTTTCATTGTGAGGCGGCACACATAAAACTGCCGCTATGTTGGAATTTGAGGTGATTTCTAGCTTCTAGCTGCGAGAATGCAAAAGCGAATGGTTGCGTAAAAGTGCCCTTACTACCAGGTGATATTTTACCAAAGCGGACAAGAATTCGTTGGAAAAAAAAATACAATGTTAAAGACAAAGGAGCAACAAGCGCACAAACATACAAAATAACATAGTTCAGTATGCCACCTTTACACACTTACATTTGAGTTATGCAACTAATTCGAACCTGCAAACCAGGCCTACAACAGTGATTTGTTGAAGAGCGTATTCACCAATTTGAATCCGTGTCAAGTCATTTGAATGACACAAGCATGCGAACATGTCGTAATTAAAGGCGCTTTTTCACCTTTTTAACTCCTAGATGCAGCACCGAGAATCTTCGAGCAATATAAAGAATTAGTGGTAAATTACAAAAAGGAACAACACCTCGCAGCAGCTCCGCGAATTTTCATAACTAAAACGAGATCACGTGACCCACATCAGCCTATTGGATGACGGAGAATCTGGAACGTGGATGCTGTGTGGAATATGGGCAACGCTATCGAAATGGTGAACCGGCGCCTTTAAGACGCTATTGTGTATCAACAAGCTCAAACAGCTTAGCAGGCTCAAAGCTTAGCAGGCTTCCGCAAGCTAAAGAGCAGAAACTACTGCTTGTATGGGACTTCATTCAGCTGAATGTTACATACCCATATTTAGGCCTATTGATGGCAGTTGGCCTATTAAAAATTCAAGCTGCTCTCACCCACAGAGATCTCTCGACAGAATGTTTCTCCCTTGTTTGGACTCTTCAGTAGAAAATACTCTGTGGACGAGAGCATAAGCTCCTTGCTGGTTGTAAATTAGCAAGCTAAAAAGCAGAAACAATGGCTTGTATGTAAGTGATCAACTGCCACTAATTGTCCTAAATATGGGCATCTTAACATTCAGTTGAATGGAGCCCCGTAGAAATGGTAGATTCTGCTTTTTAACATGCTGAAGCCAATTCGGTTTTGACCTTGTTAATTAAAAGAAAAAAAAGTTTGAAACCGTCTGTCTATAGATCTCTATGAGGGCAGCTTGAAATTAAGTGTCATAATTGTGTATCTTGCCACTGTTTATTTCCAAGTTACCTTTAATTATGTACAGCAAAATGTGTTTATGTGCAATATTTAAAATATCTCAAACCTACCGGTCAACAATGCCCTGTAGAAACAGTAACTATGAAGAAGTTTTAGGGTCCCCGCGCACACAGCGTCCAAGCCGCGCCACCAGGTCGCTGCGGCCAACGAGAATGCTTACGGCGTATATAGCAATGCGCCTATTGCCACGGCGATCCCGGGTGGCATGCAGGCGGCCACAGGGCGACCGTACTTGCTCCGTATTCATTTTTCACCACGTGATCAAGAATTATCAATGAAAACCGGACGTGGCCACGCGGCACGTTGTCATGTATTTTGGCTGCCACGACCACTGGCCACGTGACTGGTCGCTCAGTGCGCGGGTGCCCTTAATGGCAAATACACTGGCACTGCCAATACCGCCAGAAGTAATCCCATCCTGTTCATAACACCCTAAAATTATTTCACTAACGGAAGAAGGACCACGAGAAGGATAGTGGTTCCTTCCTGATTGCACAAGGCACCTGTGCAAGGTGACGCACCGTGACTTGTGTAAAGGAAAGTCCACCTATGTGGGGAACAAGAGAAGGTGGTGCATGACACTAAAGAGAGCAAGTTTCCGTAATTATTTATGAGGGCCAAACGAATTCCCAAAAGTTGTTAAGTGGATCAATTGAAATACTTCTCGCACAAGAAAATGATCGGACAGGAGTCCGTTTGTTTCTCCTAAGCGCAGAAAAATTGTGTTAACAATAAAAAAAAACAAAAAAACACGTATTATCTGGTCACTTGTCACCTAAATATTGCACGCGTTATATGTATTTTTCCTTCCTTCAAATACTTCCCCTTCACATAGAAAAGCATCAGTTTTCATACACCAACTACATGGGCATACACTTATGTGATTTGCTATATCCAAGAGATGTCACGCATTTAGATATGGACTCCTAAGCTAAAAGTTAATGAACACATAGTTTTCAAGGCAGTGCCCTAAAAATATGGGGCTTCCACATCCCAAGATTTCTTCTACCTAGTCTGAAGGTTCTTTAAGTGAAGTGAAAGAATAAGCATGGCAGGAAATTGTTGATGAAAACAATGGAAACATTTTTATTTTTCTTTCACGCCACTATGGGACATTCAGAATACATGAATAAATTTCAGGAACTTCAGGAATTTCAGGAAGCAAAGAGGTAGACTTAATTTAAGGTTTTTAACTTTTAAGGCACGGCCTTGATAACAATGCACTCGCGTACACTTGTCCAAGTTTATCAACTATATAAACTGTGACATCTCTTGGATTCAGCAAATTTTGCTCTCAGAAAGTAGAATTTTCTTCATTATGTAAAATCCATTAACAGGACGGAAAGCCAAATGGGCTCGAGAAGTGACAAAACACAACGTAAATATGTTTGCACCTGTTTTTATTTGTATAGATCCATAGACTGGATTTGTTGGAGGAATTGGAAATTGATATAACGTCGGATGTACTTTGGTTTAACGGAAATTGCTCATATTCAGTCAACACAACACCAAATTTCCACGTAAAAGATTATTTACAGGAAATTTTCTCTGGCTAGTATCCGCCATCTTAGCCTCGGAAACTTGCAAGCAACTGTATATACATATGTGAACACAAGTTTCCAAGGCTTGGCATGAAGATGATGGCAGATACCAGCCACTGAAAATTCGCCTGTAAATAATCTTTTAAATGGAACTTTTGGCGTTGCATTGGCTGTGAATGTGAGTAAAAAGGAAGAATAGTCTTCCAGAATGGCAAAAAAAAATTAAAAGGATTGCTACCTCCAGATTTTTTTAAGCAGCTTTCCTCAGAACTACGTTTCATCCACAATCCCTCAGGATTTAGACAAATTTTAAATTTTCAACTTCCCTGACATTTCCCGGTTTCACATGTGCATCCAATGGCAATTTCCAGATGTGTGTAAGAAGTTAGTTACGGAAACAGGCAGTAGCTGATGTTTTTTATTAACATTTGTACGAAAATAATCTAACATCCCAGAAAATAGCTGTTCAGAGACTAGTCCAGATGGGACTAAATGCATTTTCATCACAGATATTGGTATTAGCCAAAGATTTGTTTTTCTGAAGTACTTGAGTACAAATTAAAATATTTGCTGTTAGCCCAGGATTTTGTTCTTGATCTGCTAATTCATGGAACTTATAGATCAGACACAAAGGTATTTTTTTTTCAAATTTCCATGTTTTTTTCCCCCCGATTTTCAAAACATTTCTCGTTTTTCCTGAAATGTTGGCTCTATGGTCATTTTCCCTGAGATTTTCAGGTTTTCCAGGTTTTGGCTAACCCTGTTCCTTCCCCAGGTCAGCAGTGTGATTCAATCTGTCGACGGAATTATGGATGAAACTTGGTTCTTGGGCAACTGGATCCCTCGTCAGGCTCCACAGGTAGTTTTTTATCGGTTGATTTAAGTAGCGTACATATATCATGGCATCGAACGAGTGAAGTACATGATGAAGAAGGAGACTTCATAAGTGCGCACATCAAATAACCACAAATTCATAATTATTAAAACTACCTTTCGGCATTTTATTAAAAGTAACGCAAAACAAACTTACTCAGTTTTTTTTTTGTTTTCTCAGTAACAAGTTTTCAACGTTATTGTTGATATCTGGATTATACACCATTACAACTATAATATGCTGTAATCAATACAATAATGCCATTTTTTTTTATATACAACAATCGTATAAGTTTTTAAACTCAAAATTCTTTCGGTTATTAAAAAACACTAACATCCAGCCGTTGAATGAACGAATGAAATAAACATTACAAGCAACACAGAGGGGGGAAAAGAACAGTCAAGCTAAGTGTACAGCATGAAGCGATCTGATTCTGTCCCACTCGTTACAAGAAATCTTGACAACAAAAGGATTATTGACTAACATACTTTGTGTCTTTTCTGAGATGAACACGTGCAAGTACTGACATGAAAACTGCAGCACAAATTAAATAAAGAGATATAAAAAAGAGAAAAAGTAACAAGTTTGCTTCTAGTTATGTTATTTTAACATTAATTCACTGTAAAAAATTTTCTGAATTAACTTGGGGGAAAAAAATACATTATCTTTTGCAGGACGGCACGTTCCTATGGAGTTTGTGAAAATTTTACTGCCTTTAACAAATTCATTGCATTGATACGTATCATTACTGCACCCTATTGATAATAAGCTGTAATCTGACTTTAGTATTTGGTCTAAAACTGCACAATATCGGGGTCTAAGACAAAATTAGTTTTTTGACTTGCAAAGTTTCTTTTTTGACGTGTGTTTGGTGATATTTTGCCACAAAAATAAAAATCGTCTTCAGCGTAATAGCTTTTGTTACATTTCACCTGTAAGCCAAAAGGCTTTTTTTTTGACAAAATCTGGTTTAAACGTCCGTAACCCGATTCACATACTTTGTCAGTAATAATAAGTTAAAATCCTCCAGGGATAGCCACGAGTTGAAAAAAAAAAAAAAAAGGAAAGGAGGATCCACCACTTGAAATCAATCTGCTCTCAACCATCGACATCTCGAGACAAAACTGTTTCGCTCTTGTTTGGGTTTGTCAGTAGAGAATACTCCGTGGATGAAAGCAAAGACTACCTTGCTGGTGGTAATTTAACAAGCACAAAACCGGACTAGTTTCAGCGAGCTACAAAGCAGAAACTACCGCTTGTTTGGGGCTCCATTCTGACACCAGTACGGTATTGTGCTTGTTACAATTACCGCCAGCAAGGTGCCTTTGTTCTTATCCACAGAGTATTCTCTACTGACGAGCCAAAACAAGGGCGAAACATTCTATAGCCATCTATGAGTAAGAGCAGCTTGATTTCAAATGATCAACTGGCATTAATACGCCTAAATGTAGGTGCCTAACATTTAGTAGAATGAAGCCCCAAATAATCAGAAGTATCGCGTTTTAGCTTGCTGAAATCAGTCTGGTTTTGTGCTTGTTAAAGGATCCATCACACAAAAAATGTGAGTCTACATCTACAGCTAAATTCGGTACTTGTTCTTTGGTTCATAGTTAAATCCAATTGCTGGTTTTAATAACGTGTAGCAAAATTGACTGTTACCTTCCAGAACATTCCTGCAACAATTATCACACAGCAAACATTATGCACACAAGCAATGCCACAACAATAAAATAAACAAAAGCACCGTAATAAAACAACTAAATTGTTGGACTTTGTTTTGGTTCTATCTCCATGTTGGATGACTGGTCCTGTACATAAGGGAAAAAAAAAACGGTGGGTCATCTGAGTTAGGTTTTGATTGTCACAGTGAAACACGTTTTTATACTGCTTGACAACTGTCCTTACACAGTACCCGCTAAACAGTTCTCGATAAAACGTTTATCAACTAATAGTCAACCAGAAGACATCGAAATACACATTGCGAAGTGTACAACGTGCCGTATATTACACACTTGCACGAAACAAATATGCATTTTATCGCAAGTCATCGCTCTAAAGCCGACTATAGGCGCAATGCCATAAAATACACATAACCTCTTCTTACTAGGTGCTGCTTCAAAATGGTATATATTTCCAATTTTAGTACTAAAATTATAAATCCTGGATTCTGTTGAATTTAGTTTGAACTGAAAGCTAACATTACAGGAGTATCTAAGGGACGGAATGTATGTTTGTCTCTCATTTTGTGTGACTTTACCGAAAGTAAAAATTAAATAATGTCGAACAACAAAAAGCATGAAGCATATTTACAGCGGCAATGTAACAGATTTTAAAATTTATACCACGACTCCACTGAAATGGGTTGTTTGATTTCCAGTGTCAACACCTTCATGTGAAGCCTAATGCAAACCCTGCTTTTCAATAATTTAATGAACTTTCAAAAAATAGCCCCCCACCCCCCCCGGGTCCAAATCAGGCTACAGTACCAAACATTTTAAAAAGCAATTGTGCGGTATGCAACACGGAGCTTAGAACTAAACTTTTCTGAAGATGTACGTTCTATTTCCTTAGCTCTACGCTTCTAACATTTGATATTTATTATCATGATGGAATTTTGAACCGGCCAGCACTGACGAAAGAAAGGTGACATTTTTCTACTTTTTTTTTTTACAAAAGGAAACCCATTTAGAGACATTCACTGAACTGGACCAAGATACATTATTTGACTATCAACCAAAAAAGTTCTTTTATTGAAAAATTAAGAAATCTTAACGAAACGGACAATCAGCATTACACAAATCCTGGTTTTGGTTTCTAAATGTATGTGATCCATGAGCAAAATAGAACTCCTTTGTGGGTCTACTATCGAGCGACAGTGGCAACACGGCATGGTTACTAAAAGCATTGTCAATAGAACTACTGTGAAATTCATAGTTACTAAATGTGATTTATAAATATAGTAGCAAAAAAAAAGTCAAATGATGCATATTTTGGTCACTTGGCCCTTAACTCTAGAACAAAAAATGTGACAAATTTTTGCAAAATGAGGTATTTTTTGCAAAAGAGTGAAATTGGGAGCCCAAGTATGTAACCTATAATCAGTAAATTTTCTCATTTTTCCATTAACGTAATTCAAGACACTGGAAAGAATTAAAAAAAAATCGATAAAATAATGGAACAAAGAAATATTTGAGCACCGATGTGACTAACTGATTTCCAGCGAGCAAAATGCAAAGCTGTTTCACATTTTCAGTTTCAAGGTTCAAAAAATCAAGGTTCAAATTTGTTACTGTAGTTCAAATCCCTGTTGGGTACCACACATAAATTTCTGATGCAGGCGACACTGGAAATTGTAGAGGCTAGTTTCAAATATTCTTTGGTAGATTTCTCTACGGCATGCAGATGTGTCTAGTGGTTAATTGGAAATTGGATGTTCTTAGTAGGTATCCATTTGAAAATGGTTTTCATTATAGAAAATTGACCAACCAATAGGTTCACTGACAAGGTCCCAATTAAAAAAAATAATAATGAGTAACATACAGTTTAGCAGTTCTGCTGATAGACGACTTTAAAAAAAATAATTTGATTCAACATATGTCTAAGGATAATTACTGCTATTTTTGAACGAGGTCTGCAATTTCCATTGGTTTTAAACACATAAATGAAAACTAATGGGAGTATATTGATGAAGTTAAGAACAAATTCTTGCGTTGACATTTGGATTTTGAGTGACCAACGAAAAATATCATTTGTTTTTTATATGCTCTACTCCGTCACTGAGGCAGGTTGACATTTTATCCTGGTACTTCATCAAATATTACGTAAGACGAGGCCAGCAGTTGAGGTTTGGTTTCCGTCAGAAATACATGTTTAAAATGTATACAAACAAATTTTTAATTTATCACCTAACAGTATTATTACTGCAATATAAACGGACTCTTTGTTAAATAGTACGTATTACTACGCAACTTGCTTTCTGTGTAAGAATGAATTCACCAGCCTTGGTTCTGCCCGAATCATTTCAAGAACTTATTGAATGAACTACGCCTAGAGAAGTATGACGATGGGTTATTTGTGCAACAGTATCACTTTTCAAAATCAAGCTATCAGACAATAAAATTGGTTATTATTTGAGCAAGAGTCCACATGTTTGCTTTATTATACAATTAAAAATAACAATTATTAAG
>JAHWFP010175072.1:2184-13041 GCA_023313725.1 Lithobius niger
GGGGGGGGGGGAAACGAAGTTTGATGCTCAAAGTTAAAATAAACGATTACTAATTGAAGGCAAAGGCTTTACTGTGCATTCGGAATTTGAGATCACTATGGTCGGAGCCCTGAAATAAAAATACAAGATACACACTGAAAATGTCCGGTAAAAATAATCGTAGTTGTGTTGCCATTTTGAACAAGGTAGGGTTCATGTGAAAAGATTACGTTAAATACTGCTTTTATAAAAGCCTAGGCAAAAGATTAAATAAACCAGCTTGTGTTTTGAAATGCTATAACGCATAAAAGTTAAATGTATTATTGCAGCCGCAGATAATAACGCTAGTGTAGTCAAAGTTTTCATTGTTGCTAAAATCGTCACCTTAGTAAAATAAAAACATTGAAGACGTAATAAACATGTAAACTAGCACAGCACTAAGCTAGTCGGCTTTATGCCTAGAAATAAATTCGAGAAATACAAATAAATATTTACATGTTTGTAGAAAATGGCGACGGAGATTGCGTGCGTCGGCGCTCAGTTTGAGCACTTTTTCAAATGAAGCTGTAGACCAAAGTATGGTGAAATTTCAAGTTCTGTTTTCACAGGATGTTAGATAAAGTTCAGGTTTATTAAGAGCTGCAAACGAGAGTCGATGAAGTCCATTTTCCAGGGAGATATGAATTTTTAAACTTGGAGGTTGAAAAATAGGCCTAGCGCTTTTTGGCGCTAAGAAAAAATTAGTGTCCCCGAGTTGTTGATGGTTGGTGTCGGGTCTCCTAACCAATCGACAGGAATTTTAGGCCTCATGCCTTTACAAAGCAGGCGGAAACATACAACCGAAAAACCTCCAGGGAACATTCCATTGAGGACAATGTAATGCTAAAATTATCAGGTTAAGTATGTTTTAGGCAAAAAGAAACCATTTTTAGCCGGCCAGGCTGAGGGACGGCAAAATGTTCTTTGGTGATTCATTGGACCACCATAGTGGGGTTAAACCAAGAATTTACGTGTTTAAATTAGTATATAATGGTGTGCAACTGAAAAAACAAGAATGTTAACATTCAGAATTGGTAGTATTAGTCAAGTTAACGAATACGGGTGGTGTATTTGCTGGGCATTATTTGCCAGAACAGTAGTCCTTCTTTGTCTACAGCCCATCATAGTAGTGCTCAACAGGCTGATTTTAGCTGCAGATTGGCACGTTGATAAAAAATAAAGTAAATCTTTTGCTATTTGACGCTTGTGGTATATTTATTTATTTATTAAACTATAAAAAAGAGTGATGTGTGACGTGGCCAGTAATTAACAGCATGGGCGCGTATGTAAACCATGGACTACGTTAGCTTGAAACAAAATGGGTTTGCTTTCTGTCTCAACCTAACTGGTAAACTTTTGAATGACATTAGCAGCTATAAGATTCTTTTGAATTTTACAGAGAAACGTGAATATTCAAAACCTCCATTTCTCAGTCATTCGGGCATAGAGGTTGAGTACGTACCTTTATTTGGAACACAACAACTTGAGGGCAGGCGAGATATCAGCATGGGTTACATATGTAAGGTAAACTACGATATAGTATTATTTTTACCATTTTATGTCATTTTATATTTCATCTCTTTTGCTGCAATAATATTAATGAAATTAGTAAGATATTTTGAATTTTTGAATCAAGATTTACATGTGCTTTGGCAATGAGCAATGAAACAAGGTTTGTAAAACCTGAAACAAATTTGAAAAAATGATCAATGTAGGAATAATTGAAATTGTGTTTTGATAGTGGAAAGGACTGCAATTCTAATTACGATAAATTAACGAGCTCTTTCTCTTAAATATGAATATAAATATTTTCAAAAATATTTTTAAAATATTGGGCCTTGTTTTTTTTCCGTGTTTAGAGTAAGTGAAGAAGATGTCATGGAAAGTTTAAAAAAAAAACGATGGTATTTAATAGTTACCATCATATCACTTGTAAAGCTATTCACGAATTTTTTTTTAAAGTTTTTATGACATACTTACCCCGCATTTTCTGATTTTTTCCAACTCTTGACTGATTTTGATATTTCGGTACATCATTTCAGTTCTTTCTCGAACTTGAGTTCAAAAGTCAACTTCTTTGAAAGGTTAATTTAGTAAAATCCAATATACATGTACGGTAGGTAAAAAAAAAATCATTCTATATTAAGTTTTAAGGCTTTTTCGCTCTAGAAACAATTTTTAAACTTAATTATATCGAATGATTGTAGTAATTGCTATACCGTGTTTCATTTACAGTTTCCTGCCTCAAGCAGACGAATAAACATTGGGAAATGTGTGGACTTCGGCGTTCCAGTGTACGTTTGTTTGTGTTATGTTCCTGTACGTACATTCTTCTACATAAGTAACTCTTGAGAGCCTCAGAACTATCTTTTCTTTTTTTAGGGGTCCGTTGCTAAAAGAGCTGAAAAATGGCTCTGACATTACCCTTCCTGACGGAACTATCGTGAGTATTATTAATCAACGACAATTAAAAACTTTATTTCATAGTAGTTTCATTTCTCTTTGTAAAGACAAGTAATCTTCGCAAGTACATTTTTCACAGATTTCGCAGCTGCTTTAAAAACTGGCTACATAATAGTTATGAAGTTTTCAGTTAGTGGAAATCTGCAGATTTTAAAAAAATGAGCAGTCACATTGGCAGAATTTTAGAACATCCGTGCTTTTTTTTTTAGAAGTTCAAGTTTGTTATAATTTTTTGTAGAAATCATCCTAATTGCTACTGTATAGCAGCGTATTGGTATAACTTGTGAAGGTAAGAAGCTGAAGGAAGAGGGGAGGGTTTAATTAAAATTAAGTTAAATTTAAATCAATCCTGCATTTTCCAATAGCCTATGGTGAATTCCATTTGCTGAATTATAAAATTGCAGAATTGTTAAAAAAAAAGTTGGCAGAATTTTCTGTAACTCGTAGCAGAAATTGTTGTGAATGTGGTTTAATATTTTTGCGGGGATTAGTGCTGACGTGAACGATGGCTGAAGCAGTATCTCCCATTTGGAGCCTGGTTGTAAAAATATGTATACATTAAAAATTGGGAACTATACCGACCACCGACAAGTTGTAAAAACCAGTTTCTTGTCGTTGGCTATCCTTGTTTAAAACTAGCGATGGCGAAACATTCTCTTGCAGCTGCTTCAGTTATGCTTGATTTAATTACTGTACAGTACTTTCAAACAGTTTTCAGTATTTCACAGTTCGGTTAATGATCATTTAAATTCATGAATTACTAGAGCTTTAATGATGCAGATCGTCTGTTTGCAAAGTCATCTCGATGATGGATTAAACACGATCATGCCAATGTTATGTGTGGTAAAATGAAATCTGCGATAAGTTCGGTAAGACCGTATCAGTGAGTAGTGTGGTGAGACCTTATCAGAGATATAAAGAAAAGATACGGCTCTACAATGGTCTCGTTCATGCTTCAGTTACATTGTCCAACAGCGCATGCTACATGTGCCGTTGTGCTTCATGTTTTTAAAAAGAAGAGATGTGTCGGTGTCGTCGGTCCGATGATGTTTCCCGTAAACTATGTACTGTGTGATGGAATGTAATCTCAGGAAGCCTAATGAACATAAATGTGTGACATTGATACCAGGCTATCGCAAATCACCATCAATAAAAATGTCAGTCTAGAAAATTTAACGCATAATTTCAGATTACAGGAATCTCACCATATTCTTGCGAATTTTCAACAGACAGTATTCGTCCGTCTTCGTCAGGCACTAAGAGTTTTTAGAGGTTGTAACTACATCGTTTTGAACATTGTGATTCGAAACCTGCGAGAAGAAAGAAGAAAGAAGGGAGAAGAAATCCGAAAGCCAGTCAGAGTGGATCTCACCCACCTCAAGGGAATTAACGAGAAAGTGGCTAGTGTGCTTAAAGGAAAAGGTTTTGAAACATTCCTGAAGGATGGTGGAAATATCAAAGACAAACTGCTGAAAAAACGGATTAAAGTGACGTGCGAGGAAGACCAGAATGTTTTGTCCAAGATCCCAAATACACGTGAAGGAGTGTACAGAGTCCCATGGGATGAGTGCAGTGCTGTTTACATTGGAGAAACGTGAGTGGGAGTTATAAAGAGTGTTAAACAACACATGGCAGATGCGAAGATTAAAGACTCAGGAAACAGCATTGCATCCCATCACATGGAGACGAAGCATGAGATTGGATGGAGCAAAACGTCTACACTGCTAAAATCCAACGTCCCATATGATCGTCATTTAAGAGGACTAGAGTCCCTGGCCATTCAGCAACATGTAAAAAATGGAGCTACTCTAATGAATACACAAGGTGCTTCTAATCCGAGGTTCAGATTTCTACTGCGAAAAGATTTTTCAGCGAGACTCTCAAGCCGATGGGAGAGAGGACCTGCTGCACGTTGTAAGCCCATCACATCTAGTGGGCCAGACTCATCCAGTAGGCCCAACGCATGCAGTGGGCCACGCCGAGCGCAGGTTTCGAATCATGATATCCAAAACGATGTAGTTACAACCTCTAAAAACTCTTAGTGCCTGACGAAGACGGATAAATATACTGTCTGTTGAAAATTCGCAAGAATCCGGTGAGATTCCTGTAATCTGAAATTGTGCGCTAAATTTTCTGGACTGACATTTTTATCGATATGAGCTTTCAGAGTAAAAACCGCTACGGTATTTTTAAAATCACCATCACTCGAAGCAAGCCTTACTAGTAGGTAAACCATGAGCTCTTGTCCCGTTCGTATCGCTCAGTGACTTTACTATATTGTAGCATAGCGGTCTAGCAAGACCTCTGTTCTCATGAAGATTATGGAGCCCCCTATCAAGCTAATGATTGCCACGTCAAGTATTAGCAGCATTAGCCTAACCAACGTTTGTGAGAACTGAGAGCGTGAAATTGTGAAAAACGGAAGCCGTGGCTGGTGAACAAATTTAAACAGCCACCATCTTTGATTTTCCAGGATTTTACGTGTGAATCGAAGAAGATAGCTGTGTTTAATCACCGTTGGCCAAGACAGTTTTGGGGCTGTAACATTACATCCAGTAAATGAAATTCAGCAATTTTTATCAAGAATATCTGGTTCACGAACTTTTCCATGTCCAACTGGAAGATTGATTGCGATAGCATCAAAGCTCGAAAGCAAAACAACAAAAAATTGCAGAAAAGAGTGAGATTATGAGACCACATGCTTGCGGCGCAGAAACGTTTGACGTAAAGAATTATGATGCTTGGAGTTTTTCTTTACAACTTGTCCTAAAAGAGAGGGATTTATGGAAATTTGTGGATGTATCGGAAACCAACCCTGCAGCTGAACATGCTTACCTATCAAAATATGGACTCAACAAGACGAGCTAGCTGATTATCTTAACAGGGTACAGGAACTTGTCTGCATTAGCCAAGTTGACAAAATGTCCTCAATTCCTTATGAATTTGTAGCCATGCTAATGTTGTGCAGACTTTCGGCTGAGTATTAACACTGGCGATAGCCAGTGTTAGTAAGGGTCGACCTAGGATCTCTGTGTTAAACTTTCAACTTTGAGAGCTTATAACTCTGTCAAAATTAAAAATTTTTAAACCAAATTTGGAATCTAGCCTTGACTAGTCAAGGCCTGTCTACAGTCCAAAAATTGTGAAATTCAGTCCAGCCAAACCTGAGATGCAGAGAGGGGCCAAATAGACAACTTCTTGTTCTTGGACTTGGGTCTTGGTCTTGTTCTTGGTCTTGTTCTTGGTCTTGGTCTTGGTCTTGGTCTTGTTCTGGGGATGTACCTTTCGTCTGTCCTCTCTACAGGTCAAACTATTTGTCCTGTAAAGCTGGTTCTTAGCTCATTTTACAGGTATTGCTCCGTAGATGTGCCCTTTCCATAAGGCCTTTTCTAATTGGTCAAGTGGTTCAGGGGTTACGGAGCTCTAAACGACCAGATTGATTGTTTTACATTGTTTTAAACATTGTTATTATGCAACAATGCCATTTAGCAAACGCCAGCTGCAAGACAGACTGAAGATTAAAGGATTTGTTTCTATTGTTAACACTAGCGATAGCCACGTTAGTAAGGGCCACAGATATTTACCGAGCTTAAAGGCGGCGCAAAAAAACAAACAACAAATTAATTATAAAGGTGTCACACATACCCCACCCCTCATCCACCACCACACCTATTTATTACAATTCTCAAAATAACACGGATTAATAAACAAAAACTTATCGTTAAAAGTTAAAAGTAAGGGTCTAAAAGTCAAAACCTGTAAGGAACACGGACAAGCTTTGACTGTAAGGGTCTAGGTGTCAAATTTGGCCAGTAAGACGCTGCTAAGCATTAGACCGTTACTACCCGGTGATCATGTTAATGACTTAGTAAGGAAAACTGAAAATTAGCCAACAGCGAATATCATACACTAGAAATAACGTAGTTCAGTAAGCCACCGTTATGCACTTAGGTTAAATCGGAGTGGCATGACCCGGATTCGAACTGGCCACCCAGTTCGCCCCCAGATCACTTGCATAGCGCCTTAATCTCTCCGTTGCACTCCGATGAAACGTAAGTGCATTAAGGTGGCTTACTGAACTACGTTATTTCTAGTCTACGATTTTCGCTGTTGGCTAATTTCCAATTTTCCTTAATATTATTTCCAGCGATTTATGTCTATTTATTAATGACTTAGTAACTGAGACAGAATGGGCGTACATGTTTACGCTTGTAGCAGGTTGTCTTGCTTGGAATCGCTGCCATGTTACCAAACCGAAAAAAAATGTCAACCTAAATCAAAGTAGGAAACCCACACCCCCACTATCATTGGATCATCTCATGACTCTTTATAGGACGATTTCAGACAGCTATTCGTCAAAAACCGGGTAGTAAGGGTCTAATGCTTAGCAGCGTCTTACGGTTCTAACTTTATAAGTTCATGACACAATACTTTAAAATTAAACAATGCACAATTTCAAAACTAAGAATGCCTCACTCAAATCTGTCCATCCGTCTTCTTCAGGCACTCACAGTATTGTCAGAACTCAGCCCTACATTATTGTTGTGCCTCACATTTTTTTAATTCGGCGCATTACGTGGCCCACCGTACTTGTAAGGTAGGTCATTCCACCGGGCAGAGAGCGTCCTGCAAAATTAATCCCTCAGTCAACAGGAACTAGATGCTAGGGTTGTCGGACCTTGAGGGTTTGTAAGGGTGGCATTATTTTTCAGATGCTGCTGAATTGCCAAAGATTCTAGACCATGTAAGTGTCAATCAACGAGCACACTGGATCTTCCATATGCTGCTTCACTCTCATTTTTACACCCTTCCTAGTTTTTTTTTCAATATAAACGGTTTCACACCCAATGCACGGAACTCTATAAACGCCCTCTTGTGTGTTGGTGATCTTGGTCAGAGCATCGCCAATTCACTTGGGTTGCATATTCTCCCATCTTTTCAATAGATATTTCTTTAAGGCCTTTCTCTTGTTCGTGAGGTAGGAGTCAAAACCATTGTAGTGCAGGAGGTCTATGAACTTTTCACGCCCTTCGTGTATTTCAATCCAACTCTCTTCGTCGCCTTACTTTAAGCCGCCTGTTCCACTTTACGGTCCGCATTGCAGATGGCTACTACTTTCTTGATCATACCGTTGGGGAGCCCCAGGAGGTATCAGAGTTTGATGAACCGACCTTTTGTAGTGTAAAGGTGTGGACATGCTACATCGATGGAAGTAGAGTGCCGAACCAGTCGGATAAATTCATTCCTTGCCTTCAGCTGACCTGTTGGGTGCCCCGATGTGAAGGGATTTCCCTCGCCATGGCAATAGACTTCTGGTACGGTTGAAACGTCACTCATGAACTTCAAATCTTCGTGCCACTGGCGAGTTGGCTGGAGTATGTTGAGTCCCCTTGTCGGTTAAAACACACAGAACAGCTGTTGAGAGACCCAAATGACATACAAATGGAGAGTGATGAAGTGATGGTTTACTTTGATGTATAGAAGCTTTTTCCGGGCCTGTTCCGAGCCTGATTTTGGAAATGCTAGGTAAGTCAGCGAGAATCCTGGAGGTTCCCAAGGAAGAGTTTAAGAAAGATAGAGCCATGTTGAAGGTCATCCTCGCGAATATCTACGTGGAATTCAAGAGGTACACTTTTTGTCAGATATAGAGGAGCTCCTATGTGGTATTTATTCTCACCAATTGTTCCTGAGCTGGTGCTACAACATCTGTACTCCTATGTGATGAGAACCAAGCCAGATTTGAGACTGGAGGCGCTTCATGAACAATGTGCTGGCCATTCTTTAAAGCAAAGTCCCAGGGTTGCTGGAGATTGTCAATAAATGGCACGAAGATTTGAAGTTCACGGTAGAAGTAGTATCATACAAAACCCCCATAAGGGTAAAAGGATCCATCAAGTTTTTGCCATAGAAAGTAGTGCTACCAGAGCCAAAATGGCTGGCACCAAGTTTGTGGTCCGAACCGTGATCACTCAAGCTTACCTCACAACACCGAGGTGTCAGTTAAGCTTGAGTGATCAGGGGTGGGACGGAAAACTTGGTGGCATCCATTTTGGCCCTGATATCACTACTTTCTATGGCAAAAACTTGTTGGATCCTTTTACCCTCATGGGGGTTTTGTATGATATTAACCCTTTTGGTCGTTTTTGCTTTAGTTTAAGTATTGATTGTGAGCTCCTTATAAAATTATAATTGTAAATTGTTTCTTGAACAGCCTGAAGAAAAGCATAACTTTAGTACAGTTAGTGATCTGATTAATTATATTTCCAATAAAATGGCCGTAGTATTCATTTGAATATAAAACAACTGACCACGATAAAGTTAGTTTCGTTTAGTTTAGGTCAATCTAGATTATTTTCATGTTTTTTTTGTTTTGTTCAAAGAGCGGTAACCCTTCAGGGATTTTCTTCCCCATAAACAGTTTGATAGACAATGATATACTTTATTTATTTATGTAAGATAAGTTACAATTACAATGTATCATTTCGATTTAAAAATGAAAACAATAAGTTACCCAAGTCTGCATTGTTACTCGGCTATGGCGGACAATTATGTTGATAACAGATGGCGTATTCCCAACGTTGACGAAAATAGCATTACAAATGATTACAATCTTGGGATTTAAAACATCCCCAAATGTCAAACCATAAAGGGCACCTATTGGAGTCAAATGTAAACTGAATGTCAAATTTCAAGCATATCTGTCGCATAAATTATTTTATCTGGGTGGAATTAGCTAGTAATTAGTAGTAGTAGTAGTAGCTAGCATGAAATCAACGATATTGAGATATCTTCTTCGTATTGAAATCCTTTATGCACAGCTCTGAAACAGGACTTTCTGTTGCCTCCTTGGTAAACCCAGTCGATCTATACAATTTCTAAAGCTTTCTGTCGCATTAATATTTACCATGCAATACCAGAAAATGCCAGTTTAATGTCTCGGGTAAGAGAAGCAGTTACTAGCTTTCACCCAAACACTGATAATGAATAACAACAATTGAACAACAACAATTAGGTGTCATGAATCCAACAAACTAAACTTGATGGGCAAAGCGCTAGCGCGCTTCTAGATGTGGAAGTTTCCTGATGTTCCCCTCTCGGTGACACTGAAGAACGAGTGGCGTTTCAACCATACCTGAAGTCTACTGCCATGGAGAGGATCCCTTCACATCGGGGCACCCAGCAGGTCAGTTGAGGGCCATTGCACAGAATGAAATTATCCGGCTGGGTCAGCACTCCACTTCCATCGATGTAGCACGTCATCAAATCCGGGGCTCTTAAATTCTATGATCAAGAAAGCACTAGCCATTCACAATGCGGACTGTAAAGCGGAACAGAAGGTTGAAAGTAAAGCGAAGCAAGTTGGATTGACGTACATGAGGGACGTGAATGAGAAGTTGACTGGCCTCTTGCACAAGAATCGTTTCGACTCCTTTCTTGTTCACTAGATAACCTAAAAGAACATCTGTGAAAAAGACGGGAGAACCTTCACCCTGGAGGACTCGGATGAAGAGTGTAAGGTCGACTGGGGCTGGGAGAACGGAAAGTGAATTGGCCGATGTTCTGACTAAGGTCACCAACACGCGAAAGGCCGTTGATAGGGTTCCATGCAATGGGTGTGAAACCGCTTATGTATTGTAAAAACTACAAGGGGTGTAAGAATGAGAGTGAAGCAGCATATGGCCAACGCCAGGAATGAAGTGGAAGAAAACAGCATCGCTACCCATTGCATGGAGACCTAGCACGCCATAGGTTGGGAGCAGACGTCCACTTTAAGATCCAGTGCGCCCTTCGATCGACACTCAAGGTGCATTCATCCCTAGCATCCAGTTCATGCTTAGGGACGACTTTTTGCAGGTGGCTCTTTATCCGGTGGAATGACCTATCTTACAAGTACGGTGGGCCATGTGGTGCGCCAATTTAAAAAGTGTTAGCCACAACAATGATATAGGACCGAGTTCTGACAATACAGTACTGTGAATGCCTGAAAACGGCAGACGTACGGTTTGTTGAAAATTAGTACGGTATGAGTGAGGTATTCTTAGACTTGAAAATCTGATAACTTCTTCAGATATTGTCGGAAGCGTGCAAGCTGTAGGGCGTCTAGTGACAGCAGTGATTCCCCAGTTCGCGACAAAAAGACATCAGGGATGTAGTTTACAATACGAAGATTGTGATGGAACCAAATTGCTGCTAATAGGGAGAATCCACGGATTATAGATTACTGATCAACCATTGTAGTGACGAACAGAAAATTGGACTTCTGTTCATTAAAGAAGTTTAAGAATAAATATGTCTGGGCTAGGGAATACATGTGCACCGGTGCAACTGACAAGACAAATGTTGTATCCAAAGGCGTATTGCAAAAGGCAAAATACG
>JAHWFP010175080.1:8866-19806 GCA_023313725.1 Lithobius niger
TAAGACACGCTTCCAACGAACACCCGATTGCTATTAGTTTTTATAATTTGGTCTCGCTGATTGAGGTTTGAGTTATGAAGTGATGCAGCGTGTAATTATTAACAAGTTTCTAGTCCAAATAGGGCATGTGAGGGCTGATCGAATTATGGAATAAATAGGCAGTCGACCTTGTTCGAATTTAAGTAATGAAATTGAAAATTAGTGAGACGACCGTCTTGCAGAAACCCCACCTGTACAAGACGACAAAAACTCTTACGTCAGAGTTAGGCCTCATTCAGGCAATACAGCATCGCTCGCTAGGAGCTATAAAAAGTCTATTTCAATATGGCGCCGATTTTGGCTCTGGTGAGTCGTTACGAAACGATAAACGATGTGAGTTCAAGATCCGCCTGAAAACCCTCTCCCTAGTATGAATTCTTTACCTCATTGTCACGGATTTATATGACTACATGCATTAAGCCAAACGATGAAGCAAGAGGCTATTTACGCAAATAGGTCGGTACCCGTTACTATGGCAATAACACTTTCCACATCGCTCTGTCAGCGAGGCTGTCAGTGGTTTCCAAAACCGTTTTTCTAACCCATCAAAACTAACCCCTCTTGCAGACGGTTACCTCCAATGCACACCGAAGCGTGAGCACAATTCAACAGAACGTTCCAAAAGTGGCTGTTGAATGAAATTGCGACACTCGGACGTCACCTTTTTGACGCTCCTGATCGATCCGTCCGGGGGGAGATACACGTTTTCCGTAAAATTCAAATTCTGTGTCATTTCATGCGATCATTTGATATTCTGTTTATTCGTTTGTCGAGGTTGATGTTTTAGGTTAGGTTAGGAATTTGTGATTAGTTGCGGTTTTATATACTGTACAGCTGTCCCTTGCGCCCCACCAAAGTCCCTTGCACCCCATCAAAAGCCCTACAGCATTAGAATTACGCACCTGACTCACAGGAATTTGGTTTGTTCCTAAGATGGAGACGGGGAGCATCCCATGAGCTTGGCGTTGGGGCACTCTGCCCGTCCCCCCCCCCTCAACCCCCAGATATTAAATTTAACTTTGTTCCTCTGAGAAATAGGCGTTTGGTTCCAAGTGGGGAAATAGTGCATGACCCAACCAACGTGGTCGCCGAAAACGCCATGCTAATTAGATAAACGGGATGCGTTTTATTACATACTAGCGGAGTCGCTCGCCTCGCTCGCTCATTCCCCGTCCCTCCCCCCCCCGGTCCGCCCCCTCCCCCCCTCATTAAGTTGCCGTTCGGTCGGTAGATGGCATCGTATGTTCGCGCTGCTGGACGTTGCGTTCTGGGCGCTGCAGATGCAGATGACTGCTTCGTATGTCCTGCTTGCTGCTGGCTGCCTTGCGGATTTTGTGTAATTATATATATAGATTCAATGTAGCTCCCACGCCCACAAGCGGGCTTCACTGCACGGTACAGGAAATTATCCGGTGCACTCACCATCACTGCACTGAGATTACACGACTGACACGTCATAGGAACAAGGTTTGTCCCTAAGATGGAGGCCACTGCATGACCTTGCATTGGGGCGTCCTGCCCCCCCCCCCCCCTCAACCCTGAGATATAAAACTTTTTTTTTGTTCCTGTGAGAAATAGATGTTTGCTTCCAATTGGGAAAATATGCGCATGGGGCAGCCAACGTGATCTTAGAAAACGGCATCCTAATGAGATAAACAGGATGTCTTTTATTACATCTTCAATGTATCTCCCACGCCCACAAGAGGGCTTACCTGCACGGTGCGGGAAATTGTCCGGTGCGGGTGCACTCACCAAAGGTCCTACAGCACTGAGATTACACACCTGACATATAGGACGAAGGTTTGTCCCGCCTAAGATTGTGGGAGGGGGGGAGGGGGCACACATGACCTTGCATTGGGGCACCTATCCCCCCCCCCCCCCACGGCCCCCTCAACTAACCTAGTACCAAGTTTACTTCTGTTCCCTACAATAAACATGACTAATACCCCTGAGTTGGCCAGTTGATTCCTGACACCTTCCATAAATTAAAGAGCGCAGGAACTATCACCTATGCCTTCTCGTCTATTGATGACGATTGGTGACGAGAGGCGGGGGAGGGGTAAAAATAGCTTATTTCTTGAGACGTATTACTTGAACGTTCCCAATCAACTGCCCAACCCAGGGCGTTTTTTCTGGTTAGTTTAAGGAACAAAGATAAACATGTATCTGGGGGTTGAAGGGGGTCACCCCATGAATTGGAGCTCATCCAATTGGGGGGGGGCCCCCCCCCCCCCCCCATCTTAGGGTCACACCTTAGTCATACGTGTTAGGCGTGTAATCTCGGTACAGTAGGACGTTTGATGGGTGCACCGGACAATTTCCTGCACCTTACAGGGAAGCCCTCATGTGGGCGTGGGGGCTACATTGAACATCCCGTTTATCCAATCAGCATGCCGTTTTCGGCGATGACGTTCGCTTGCCCATGCGCTTATTTTCCCAATTGGAACCAAGCGTCTATTTCTCACAGGAACAAAGTACAATTTTATATCTGGTGGTCGAGGGGAGCATGGCACCCCGACGCAAGCTCATGGGATGCCCCCCCCCCCCCCACTACCATTTATCTGGAATCGTCAAGTGTAGGTAATTTGCACAGTTCAGCACACACTTGTGCTGCACATAATAAAAGTACTGTAAAGGACTACACAAATAAAAACACTGTGAACCACTAAGAAAGACAAGTGATCAGCAATTTTGACCAAAAGCAATTCGCTCCATTGTTTTAGTTTGTGTAATGCTATAACAATATTGCCAGCTATTTTCCGTGTTTTAAACCTCGCAAAGAACTTGTTATCGTAAGTGGAGTTAGTTACCACAAAGGATTTAGGTGGGTGTGGTGTAGCGGCCGAAGCTACGACTGTAGAGGTGCTTGTAGCCTCGCCGACATCAAGATGGTTTTGACCTTTAACTTCTAGTTGTGGTGGCGGTTTTTACTTTTACGGAAAACAGCACACGTATGCTACTGGCCCAGTATGGGTAACAGAGAGTCATTTGTCCTAACTGTAGGCTAACTAGACAACATTAAAGGGGGGTATTCGCTGCCACCAGGTGGGTGTTTCTAAATGCAGCCCTAAGTTTAATTATTAAGTGGTTTTCTTAAGAACTACAACTTCTACATTTAGTCAAACTAGCAGAAAAACAGGCGTTTTACAAACTCGTAGGTTTATTAAAAGGCAAATAAATATAAACAATTACATTTAAAATCAACTAGTGTCAGAACAAGAAAGCTTTAAATAAAAAGCACGGCGATTTTTACAACAGGAAAAATCAACAAGAATTTACATGAAATTCAACTCAAACTTCACACAACTGGGTGAAGAGTAAAAACTACAATTTCGATTAGAAAAAGTTTGTGGGACCTCGGGAACCCGTTATAACATGCAAACCGCGGGAATTACATGAAATAAATCTATTTGTTGCAAACCGCGGGAATTACACACAAATAGTCAAGACTATGTTTCTTAAGTCCGACCTAAGATCAAATCTTCAAATCTGTAGATCCTTAGTATCTAGGGAAGCACCCGAAAAATACGTCGTCTAAATGCAGATTTAGTGTTTAGATTAAATTCATAATAATAAACACGGGAAACAAAAGCTGGTTTTTAGAAAGGGACCGTGAACCCTGACGTTATGGCGATGGGGGCCTAGAATGCCGACTATGGCTCCACCTCCATAATTCCCTCAAAGCTAAGGTTAGGTTAAGTTTAAAACTAAAATTTCGAATGGGGTTTCCAAAATTAAATTTTCTAAACTAACACTAGTCTAATACGAACCAACTACCTTTGCCCGGCATGGCAACATTCGGACAGGACATCTCCTATACCGACTGGCGTAGTCACCTCTGGCTTTGAGATCTGTTGAGCGTGTGCTGCCGATTGCCTCGTGGGGCTCGGTTTTTATGCTGGAGCGGAGGATTTTCTGGACCTTAGCGCGGACGCCGAGGAGAGCTACGGAGGTCTGATAGGCTGAGGGCCTTGAGAACAATAGAAAAGTCGGCAGCGCAAAGGATTTTTCGCTTGGCGCCGTTTGAAGGAATAGCTATGTACTGCGTGATAAAGAGAGGCCGGTAGAGTTAAACTCATTGTTTGGAACGTGAATAAGGCCTTTAATTACTACGGATTGTTTTCTTATTTATCCACGATGTTAGGCATCGTGACTATTGAAGGAATGATCTCAATAAATTCGATTATTAACATTGGGATGCCAGGTTTACTTTGGGAAATTGAATGCCAAGTCGGTTTTGCTAGTAACAACAAAGGTACAAACAGAAAAGACGAAACGCTGCCTAAGCTCCGGTAGTTGGGATGGCAAAAGATTACGTTAAAAGATTATTATAAAATAAAAGTTAAGGTTACCAGCGAATGCTAAAACGCATTTTAAGTAGTTGTATTAATATTTATAGACGTAAAATTGGGTTTTTGGATGTCGGACATTTCTCAAGTGCATCTTAGATCGTCACCTTAAATCTACTTAAGAAATATCAAAACAAAGTATCTGTACATTTATTAGGGAGGTTAAGTACCTTCGTAGAGGAAGCTCCTCCCTCTAAAACACTAAACTAATGTTTCGGCTTTATGCCTAAAAAATAAAAGTATATACAAATTTTTACAAGTGGCGAAAATGGCGTCTCGTGCGCTACGGTGATTTTACGGCATCGGTTTCGTGCGTTTTTCTTAAGGATGCTGTGAAAGTTCTGGAAGGAATTTTCGTGTTCTGTTTGCGGGGGTAAACAGATAAAGTTCATGGCTATTAAGAGCTGTTTATATGAGACGGATTGGACCATTTTCTTGGAAGTTACAGGCGTTTGAATTTCGGGGTTTTTCACGGCCGAGGCACCGAGAAAAAAAAAGTGTTCGTTGCCGTAAACGAAGTTTTCCCTCAGGTTGTTGATAGTTTGAGTTGAGGTATCCTCTCAAATCGGGTGAAGAACTCAGGCCTTCTTTACAGTGGGTTGTTAAAGGGATATACCTCCCAGCGCCATTTTTCTCGATCCTCCACATCAAGTACGGCCCCAAAGGTCTATTTACTTACCGTTAGTCTATCCCTTGCTAAAAATCCTTTTTAAAATGTGGCGTCTAGGAGATTTTCTGTTGAATATAATGGAACTTTATTTACTAACGACTCGCCACTAAATGACGCATTGCGCGCATACAATAATTATGACGTTTCATCTCTGTGTGTACATCTATTAACTTTCTAATAATTACCATGAGATCTAAAATCTAATAGACTAAGGCGGTAAAAATTAAAATTAATTATTCCAATAGATCGCCGAAGCAAAATTATAAAACACTAGCCTAGAAAATTATAAATTGTGATTTTAAAATACGAGAATCATTCCAGTTTGTGACGACACAATCGTTGACTTGATTCTGTCTCGTGTACTATTCACAAAGCCAACCGAGGTAGCAGCTATGCGAGGAACGCAGCTACCACCCCAGCCGACCTTGGCACTGTAATTGCTCGGATGACGATCTGCGCGTAGCTGTAATTTGGCACGCGGGTCCCTTTAAATAATCACAAATTTAAAACGAGGTTTTGTTTTTGTGGATTTTTTCTCTTGGATTTTATTTCCTCTTTATTCACATTCTTTGCATCTTTTCTTCCATGGATTTTGTTTCGTAAATTTTTTTTTTGCTGTTGACCTATTTGGTGATTTCCCATTTCGCAGAAACTAAAGCGGCTTAAGTTTTTTCTGCGATACGGGAATTCCCGTTTTTTAGAATCCCGTTTCGCCGAATCAAAATATTCTTTAAAATTCAACATTGGACAAGTTAATGATGCATTCCTAACTCGAAGGAATTTGTGATTAGATACGGTTTCTGACGTTATATGTGTATATATGTTTAGCCGCAGCAAGAGCGGTAGCGCAAGTGAGGCACGTAATTTGAAAAAAAAATTGTTCTGCGAAATGGTATTCTGTGAAAAGGGAATGCCCGTTTTGCAGAAAAATCTTAATCCGTTTTATTTTCTGCGAATTAATTTCGCATCCTGGGATTCTGAGAAATGGGATACGACCACGTATAGCAGCAAAAGTTCAAATTTCACAATGGCGCTGATTTGGGGTATAAGTATGTCGAGTCGTAAACAAACCACCGAGTGTTCCAGTGCAAATATCAGTTCACCATTACAATCATGTTGTAATAGTAACTTCGTAACCTTCTTGCCACAAAATTACCCGTCGCTTCCCCGTAGCATAGTATTCGTTGCTATCGATACTAGACGATAGCTTAAAAGTAAATAGGCTACACGGCAAAAGGCGAGAAATTAAGGTTTTTATTTTTTATTTTTATTTTGCAGAGGCCCTGTAAATAAATGCACTCGAGAGTATGTTGTTTCGATCATGTCCGTATCAACTCACGTGCCAGAAAACAACAACAGCGATCTTTTTTCAGACCTTCTCAATTTTGCGTTGTTTACTTCAAAAACAAAACCATCCTCGCAAATTCTAATGTTACTGTTCTTTGTTTGTTAACAGGGTTGATTTCCACGCGTTGGGCAGCCCAGTGCTACAGAGATCACAAGTATACAGGATGCTCCAGCAGGAAGAAAGTCGCGAGGTGAGAGCGACTCCTTCGCCGATTCCCAGGCCGGAATCGCCACCGACTACTTTCCAGAGTCAGTCTTTCATTAGGATACAGAAGTCTCTGGGTGATACAGGTAAGAACTGTATTGCCTTTTTTTTTTATTTTTTTTTTTAATTTTTAACAAATATGGTTATGGAGCAACTCAAAATTACTGGTTTCATTGCGGTCAACCGTTGGTTTAAGCATCCACCCCTGCTCGATTTGTTTTTAGCACTTTAACTTTTAAAGAAAAAGTCAGGCCATGCTTACCGACGTATGCAAGTTCTCTGGTCTCCTTACGTATCTATTGGCTGCATAACGGTATCACACGATAAGATACATTCGTTTTAAAATTTAACTACCGACCTTTCATTTTGAAAGCAGAAACGACGCAGTGCTGGCGCAGAATTTGAGTACTACCTTTCTCCTACAGACGGCCAAAATTCACGCAAGCGGTGCATTTGCCCATTTTCGGTTGGCCTTGCTGCAATAAAGCCGGCTATGAGACTGGCTGGGTTCGGTTTCGGTTTTCGAATGCCAATTTTAAAATAAAATCTGAGTAAGGGAATTTATATAAAATCTTCACCACTGAAGTGGTAGAAATAGAAATAGATAGAAAATACAGAGCTTTAGTGGCAGTACTAAGTCTTCGTATGAATGGTTACACTTAAGTATCTAGGTTCGGGTGGGGGAGGGGGGGGGGGGTACTATTTGACTGAATTTTCGAATTAAGTAAATCAAGAAAAATGATAATAATCGTCTTCCCAGTGGGGGTGATCTTTGAAATTCAATGTGTACCAGGTTATTCCATTTCTACAAGTGTCAATGTGAGAAACTTGGCAGAGGCATCCAGCTTTGTGAATGATTATGTTACCACAACAAAAAAGGTATCGCATTGTGGGTTCAATGGTACGGAATTTGCAGAAATTATTGCCGAATGGTTGCTTTTTCGCTAGTGTTTTGTTTTGAGTAATTTTAGCGAAGAATTCAGGTAATGTATACGTCGTATGCACGTATGTACGTATAAACGTATACACGTTTTCTGGTTTCCATACGTGTCTACTGGGCCCAGTAAGAAAGGGTCTCAGACGATTAAATACATTCGTTTTTTAATTTAACTGTCTATCCTTAATTATGAAATCAGAAATACAGCCATGCTGGCGTCGAATTTTAGTACCACCTTTATCCATCAGACGTCCAAAATTAAAACCAGCGGTGCATTTAGCCCTTTTCGCTCTGGCTTGTCTGCAGTAAAGCCGGCCATGGGACTGGGTGGGTTCAGTTTTCGATTTTCAGATGAAAATGTAAAAACAACGTCTGATTAAAGGAATTTTTAACAAAATTTAAACACACTAGCAAGAACTATTTTGTTTTTTAATTAATTTCTTTGAGCCCTTAGTCATGTAAAGCAAATGAATACTCGTATAGATAAAATGGCTCTCTTTATGGTAATAATAATAGTAATAATAATACAAGACTTGATTGCCAAATTAAAAGCAAAAGGGCAAGGAATGGGTCCGAGGACCACTAACAACCACCCCGAATGAAAGGAAAGGAGCCAGTGCCGTCAGTCATTAAATTCTGACCGTCGAAGGAAGGCTATGAAACAGTGTTTAATTAATAATTTTCTAAAAGTATGTTCAGATAAGGCTGAGACTGCCTCTTCACTAAGCGAATTCCATGCAGGTACAACCCTATTACTGAAGAATAATTCCTAAAATTTTTCTCATACTGGGGAATCATCAATTTAGTTCTCAACTCAAAAAAAAATCGAGTGGTAACATATTATGTACAATTTTGTACATCAGAACAAGATCCGTCTTCAATCTGTGTAGTTCCAATGAATCCAACTTTAGGAATTTAAGTCATTGTCCATAATTTAGCTTTCGTAACCCCGGCACAGTCTTAGTATATCTCCGCTGGACTGGTGCGATCTGATCAATGTCTTTTAACAGGTACGGTGCCCAAACCTGGCTAGCGTACTCAAGCACACAAACAGGACGCACGCACGCCTTGTATGCTCACAAACAGGTTGAAAGATTGGCCGATTTAAAACATCGTCTTACAAATGCAGATGGTCAGTTTGCCCTCATAGTTCTGAAGTTGCAATGAGAAGAGGATTTTATTTAAGTCAGAATAGAAAAATACACCAAGGTCTTTGATAGATACAGAATTGTTTAGTTCCGCTGCACCAGCATTGTACTTAAATGGAAAATTTTCTCTCCCCATAGAGAATCTCGTGCATTTTTCTCTTAACAATTATTGTAAGTGCCAACTCTCAGACCATTTCAACACATTGGTTACCTTATCCTGAAACAGGTTACAGTCAGAGTTGTAGACATGCACCTTCAAATCGTCGGCCAATTTTTCAAGATTACTAGCTGTATGTACGTTTGTTAGGTCATTCAAATAAAGAACAAACAGAATGGGACCCAATACCGATCCTTGCGGGACACCACTAATGATTTGGTCTGCATCCGATTTATGTCTACCAACGGCCACACACTGTGCTTCCCGCAAACAAAGGCCTCTACCCATCCGGCAAATTTCCCTGGAATCCATAAAATAAAAATAAAGTGTAAAAGCATCCTGCTATGAATGACAGATTCGAATGTCTTCTTAAAATTTTGAACATCACACTCACAGAAGTGTTACTTTTAAATTTACTTCTAAAGGCCTTTACCCAGTCCAGCGAATTTCCCTGTAATTCATAAAAATAAAATTTGAAAAGCAACTTGCTATGAATGACAGATTCAAATGCCTTCTTACAATTTTGAGCCTTACACTCTTTTAGGCCGCTAAATATTAATTAAGTGGTTCTCGGGAGTGGTACTAAAAATGTTGATGTGAGCGGGCGGTACTTTTTTTACGTTTTATTAGTGATTTTTATTATGTGGGTGATGCCTTTTTTTTTTTTTTTACCAAACATAACTAAATCAGTAGCTTACACTTTGTCGTCCAGTACAATATTTATCATATCAAAAACCAAAACTGGTAAAAGGGGCCGCCAAGTTCCGAATGGTTCGGCCTTCCAAAGGAGTGATATCAACACACCAAAACATTCGCCAAGTTAATCGCACTGCATAATAGTTCGAAGGTTAAATGAAAACTAGAACATTGATACTTTCGGTAGCAATGTTCAAGTTTTCATTTAACGTCCGAAGTGTACGTCGAGTACAATACCTATGTTTTGATGACAGGATCAGCGTGCAAAAGTTACACATTTGATAAAAGTCATTATTTCGATCCAAGTTTTTAGTTGTTTCTTGCCTCTGAACGATCCTTAGATTAGTTTCTAGGTGATCATGTGAATGGAGCAAGAGCTCATGTGGTCATCGGCTCCAGGTAATATTTGTAGAAAGTGCTGATGCGTGATTGGTACTTTTTTTAGACAATGTCATAAAAAACGATACATGCTCTAAGAGGAAACCCATGCGTGCGCTCCTGAGAACCACCTAATTAATTTTTAGTGGCCTTAGAAGTGTTACTTTCAAATTTACTTCTAAAGGCCTTTACATAGTCCAGCAAATTTCCCTGGAATCCATAAAAAAAAAAAATTTTTTAAAGCAAAGAAAAAGTTAAAAAAAATAAGTACCATTGATACGGCCGAAAGGAAACGACAGCTGAGCCAGGATACGATTTCACATTTTCAAGATCAAATTCGTTGAGGACGAGCTGGTACTGGAAAGTGGACGAAATCTGTTCAGTTCCAGTATAAACTTAAACGACCTCTAAGTGACGTCAAGGGCAAATTGAAAGGTGTCATGATACTTTTTAATCTTTATTTCAAAAACAGGTGAAGATCATTACATCCATCAGCTGCCTCTGTATAAATTTAATTACTGAAAATGGGTGGCGTCTCTATTTTTGCGTCGGGTCGCGGGCAACTGCTAAAAATAATGGAGAATAAAGTGAGTTTTCACAAGCCAAGTATTTTTAAGACAAGGACGTAAATAGAAGAAAAAACAAACACTAAAAAAAATCAACAAAAAAGCCGGCAGACTACAAAAAAATGAAGAAACGTAAGAGGAAAACATTAACAAACCTGGATAGATGATTTCATTTTACAGCCCGCGCATTAGACATTGGAAATGATACTAGTAAATGGTTGAAATTCCTGTTGGCCTAAACAATGAAACTAATTCACTAAAACAATTTTTTATTTATTTTTTAAACGCAAATATATAGGCGATGGTCAGTGACGGGGAAAGACAATCATTGTGACCTAGTTGGGTTTGCTGGAGCATGACAAAACTACTTTACTGGCAACACCAATGTCATCTTTTAAACTAGCTGGCAAAATCATAACATGAGTTACCAAAATGGGAGCCCCCCTCC
>JAHWFP010175081.1:0-19020 GCA_023313725.1 Lithobius niger
GGAAATGGTGTTTGTGAAATTCGGGGAAACACAAACTGCGCAATGCCTGATGCATGAGTATCACGCCTGATGCGTGAGTATAAAACTTTGGACATTGCTCAGTGGGCTTCTTTTAGCGATGGTAAACTCCACACTATATGGATCAAAACTACGGAACTGTAATTATGGATAGCATTTCTGAAGATTTATATGTATATATTTCACTATTCATTGTCATTTAGATTTGGCAGCAATCCTTCAGTCAACCCTAGACATCTCAACGGTAACTTTGAATTGAAGGCTTCGTAATTTGTACTTCGATCCGTAAACGGTCTGTTAATAACCAGAGCATATAGCTGGAAATCTACCAATATAGACACTTTCAGCCGGCCATTACATAATTTTCGATAATTTACGCATTGCTGAAAAGAAATTTACCCGCATGGGACATATGGCTTTCATAAAAATATGTAAAAAAAAACTATCACATGAATTATTCCATCACGAAGTATTACCCATCACCTTTACAGTGGGAATGAAATGTGTCTGAAATACATTAAAATACGGTAAAGACTAGCATATGAATGCTTTTAGTATTACCCTTAACCTTTAGTGGAAAGGACATTAAAAGACCGTGGGAAAGCCATGAGTCCGACATTAAAACACGGTAAAGATTATGCTACGAAAAAAATACCGGTATTGTAAAAATAATTCGGTGAAGTTGTTGCACCGTGAACTTGAAAAACGTTGTGTACGGTTGTTGATACGGGTGTACTTTTCATGTGAAGGACATACTTTTTTACTGTCCCCTTTCACAGAATTCCTGCTCGGCCATAATTATAGCCCTGGCCAAAATGACACAATTAGAGACCCAGCCTTTACTTAGTGTGTGGGGAAAATGAGCCAACGACAATTGAAGGCCATTCGCAATTGGACACCCGGTATTAATCTAGACACACGCTAGTGTGTCGCCGCCAAGTCGGCCAAGCTCCGTAGTAGAAATCCGAATGTTAAAAATTGATTGTTAATGATAAAAAGGCGGCCTCACTAGCAGACATGTGTCTGTTAACTAAGCAACTAAAAGCATATTTTGGCATGTTGAGGATAAATCCCAATGCGACAGAAATCTTTCAAATTGTGGTAAATGTAAGGGGAAGGTGATGGGATAAAGAAAAAATAAAAGTTAAAGGATGAGTGTCCACCATTCATAGAGAGAAAGATGCGTCAATAACGTTGTTTTTATCTAGACACACGCTAGTGTGTGGCAGCCATGTAACAGTAGATCATCCCATTGCAGACATCCGATTGTTAAAAAATTGATTGTTAATGATAAAAAGGCGGCTCACTGTGGTTTTGTTTCGTTGTTTTTTGTTGTTTTATGTTCTACTTAGTGATGTACAGAGCGTACGACTGCAGGTTACGGCTCTTGAATAAAGAATTTGAATTTGAATTTGCGGCTCACTAGCAGACATATGTCTGTTAACTGTAAGCAACTGACAGCATATTTTGGCAGCAGCGGCGCGAATTTTCCTAATTAAAAAGAGATCACGTGACCCACAACAGCCTATTGGATGACGGAGAATCTGGAACGTGGATGCTGTGTTTAGATCATGGGTAACGCTATCGAAATGGTGAACAGGCGCCTTTAAGCCGATAAAAGTGGAACAAAACCGACGACCATATCGATATAGTACTAATCGGTTTCAAACATTTCTGTACACCGACTTTGCGAGACACATTTACACCCCCTCCCCCACATTCTTCATTTCTTTACGTGCAACCCACCACGTAGCAACCCACGACCTTTCAAACTCCCTATCGTAGCCTCTAACAAGGTGTAAAAACGCTGCCAGTCTTCGTCGCCATCCGCCTCCATTTATTTTCCCGTCTTACCAAGAAGCGAGCACGTGTAATGGACACGTCGCAATTTGTCAGTTTCCTCTTGGATGGAGCTAATTCCGTTGAGAGAATAGAGGCCTTCTTTGTTGTCTGGCCCTTGATTACCGCCTCGTATTTGTCCATCTTGGAAGAAGGGCTAATTGGTCGTTCCTATGTAGTACCGCTCAAAACCAGACCTGGATTTAGACCTTATTTGGACCGAGGACCATATCCGTGCGTTCCTTGCAGAACTTGCAGCGGTTTGCTATATGCCTACGTTGCGCGCACGTCACTAGCCTAGACGGCCAAAAGAAACAGCCCTCAGGCGGATGACTTCACAGTCAGATACGAAAAAAACATGGTCGCTGCCATCTCCATGAGTTGCTGTAATCGTTCAACCTAGGACGATGTATGGTGCGTTGACCGGACAAGCGGATTCACGATTTAAGGCGTAGTCAGCTGTGATACTTCTGCTTTGGGACTATGGGATGGCAGCCGCCATTAAGATTGAATATGGTATGCAAATTCAGTCGCAATAACTCAAACATGTTGGAGAAAGTCTGACGAGTATAGGGTAAACCACGCAAAGCTACAGCTAAACTGTGATACTGTTCGCAAATTTTATCTCAGCGCAGGCAAAAGTTTGAACTAATTTTCCAATAGCTGTTTGAACTTACAAATTGATGTTTGCGTCGTTTTTAAGATATACGGCGTTTTCACATTTGTGGTAACCTGCCTGTAATAGGACTATACACGTTGCCTTTTTCACACACCACAAGAGTGACTGCGGCAGAAGTGAATGATGTGTTTCTCACGAATCTCATTCAGGCGAGAGCAGAGGCGAGAACTGTGGGCACCAGGTGCCCACCATGTTTTTCTGGTTTTTTTTAATTGTTGTTTTAATCTGAAATTGCAGCCATGTTCTTCATGGGGCGTTACAATAATTTTGTAAATAAAATAAATAACTAAATTGTGGGATTGGCCTCTCGCGAATCTCATTCAGATGAGAACAGGAAGTTAGCAGGCGCCATGTTGGCGTTACCAGGGTCGGCTAAGCTCCGGACGCATTGCTGACTGCAAAGTTTTGGAATGCATTGTTTCTAGTACAGTTGCAACCCCCTGGTTCAACCCCCTGGTTCAACTGGCTGGAAAAAAAACAACCGTTATCGTTAAGGCTTTATTGGCAATCTACATCAATAAATAGTAATTTTAGGCTGTGCGTAAAACTGGGGTTTCAGTTAAATTCACTATAACTATTTGATCCCATTACAGTAGAGAGAGGTTCACGTGTTTTATTGGCACTATCTTGATTCTGCAGCAGAGCTAGCACAAACGCATGGGTGCATTTAGCACTGCACGAAACAAGGAAAAGAGACGCGTCCCTTACATGCAGCATTGCAGATTGCAGCTGAATTGCAGGAAAAAGAAACAGCCATTTTAGCTGCTTTAGCACTGTGAGGAAAAGAAATGCACGGTCAATGGTTATGGGTCGTGTAAATTTACGTTTATTGACAATACATTTACACTAGATGAGGAAAAATTGCTGGTTACCCGGAGGAATTTGGCATGACATGCAAAATTTTTAAGTGCCAAAAGAAACAAGACGGAGTAGCCTGCAAGCGAGGTGCAGGCTACAGTTCCAAAATCCCCCTTCCATTTCCGTCAATGTATAACCTTATCCACTTCAGCTTGCTTTATGCGCGCGTCCCTTTTGAATAGCCGGCTAGGCTGATGACCTCAGGCATGAAACGGTTAACCAACTGCGATCATGAGACGGTCGACGGACTACAGCGGGGACAAGAGGTTCCCTGCCCTGTCGCGCCTAAGAACCTAAAAGGTACACGGCTGTTTACAGGACTGTTTCCTTGCAGCGCTAACGCAAAACTCAAAATTCAAAATAAATTTTTTTGTGCAACTTTACAAATTTACAACAAAAAAAACTGTATACAGAGAAAAATATACAAATACAAATTCAATACATCTTAACAATATTTGCAAACAAAATATCTTAAGATATACATTTTCACGATATTGAAAGCAAAAATTGTTTCTGCTTGGGAAAAAAAAGTCATATAATCGGTTGTTGAAGTTCTTGGTGGAGGTTGCAGAGACAATGTAATCAGGAAGCGAGTTCCACAGTCGGGTTTGCCTATGAACGAAGGAGTTTCTAATAGATTTATAGGTGAGGATTAGAAATTTTTTATTTTAGGGATAATCCTCTTATAATCATATTAATCTGGAAATTCTCTAAAGAACAATTGGGCAAATTAATATCATCGTTTTAGTAATTTGCACATCAAAATGAGGCGTGTTATTTTTCTCCTCATACTCGTCTGGCCTTTGAGGTTCCCCTCCTCAAATATGAGAAGGGAACCTCAAAGGCCAGACGTGCCAAGCAACTTAAGCCGGGCATTTTCTGGTCTCCTGGTCTCCACGGCATAACGCAACACGATAGAACTAATTTAGTAGGCCTAAACCAATTTCTAAACAAATACGACGTATCTTATAGTGACGTGGGGCTTGAATTTGGCTTCTCAGCAACGCTTTTACCACGTGACTGAACGATCAGCAGCATCAGCTTCCCACATACGCGCGATAGACCTGGAGGATGGATGGATGGATGGATGCCCATCCAGTGGCTCTCCCTTTTGAAACAGGGCGCAGACCGCCCTCCATCACCTAATGACGGCTGCATAGCCCGTCGTCCCCTCCAGATGAAGATGAGGATGATTATGAGTAGACGGCGAGAGGGACAATTTAGCCGGAGAAATCCAAGAGGAAAACCCCAGGATCTTTGACATGCCACAATCGACATGAGCACTAGGCACCACAGGGCCCTTCTCTTCCCGAAAATGCCAGGGAGTGGACGAGGCCAGGATCGAACCCGGACCTCCCAGGCAGAAGGCGGTCGTGCTATCCGCGCGCCTTCCTTGCCCCCGGCGCGCCCCCCCCCCCCCTTGCCACCTAATCGCCACTAATGTTCGGAGCATGGCGGTAGATGCCACTGCAGTACGCAAAATATTAAATGTCCTTGAATTAAAGGTGAATAATTGAAAATAAATTATAAAGACCTAGTAATGTTGCGAACCATGTTCTATTTTAAATCTTAAGAAACACAATTTTTTTTGACGCACCATGACTGGTAGGTACTACATGGTTCCCAACAAACTGGAAAACTCAGGGAATTTAAATTACGTTTGAAACTCAGGGAATTCTCAAATTTTTCACAAAAAAACTTGGAAAATTCCTGGGAAAAAAAGGAAAGCAATACAAGTTATGAATAAGCCTTAAAGTGAATTTAAACTTGTTGGGTCAACATTCTGCATTAAAAAAAAAATGGTATCATTCTGTTTCTGTATGACACCTTGAAGTTCATGAAATGTACTTCATTGCTATTTTGCAAGACGTCAGTCGTTAAACAGTAAAAACCGTTAAAATGTGTGTCAAAAAAATTTCTCCCTACAAAAGCGGTAAAAATTCAGGAAATTGACCTCAACTACTCTGGAAAACCTCGGGAAAGTCAGTGGAATTGATTTCAGTATTTTGGTGGAACCCTGTACTAATGTTTGTTCTACAACAAACAAACGTAAGCTTTGACGGTGAGTTAGTTTTACGGTGAGTTAGTTTGACGGTGACGGTGAGTTAGTGGGTTTGACGGTTAGTTTGACGGTGAGTTAGCTTTGACGGTGAGTTAGTTTGACGGTGACGGTGAGTTAGTGGGTTTGACGGTTAGTTTGACGGTGAGTTAGCTTTGACGGTGAGTTAGCTTTGGCGATGAGTTAGCTTTGACGGTGAGTTAGCTTTGACGGTGAGTCAGTTTTACGGTGAGTTAGTTTGACGGCGACGGTGAGTTAAAGGGTTTGTCGGTTAGTTTGACGGTGAGTTAGCTTTGACGGTGAGTTAGTTTTACGGTGAGTTAGTTTGACGGTGCCGGTGAGTTAGTGGGTTTGACGGTGAGTTAGCTTTGACGGTGAGCTAGTTTTACGGTGAGTTAGTTTGACGGTGAGCTTTGACGGTGAGTTGCCGGCCACTTTCGGCAAGTTGTGGTGGATCGTTGGGGAAACAAAACTACTTAGGAGATGGCATATTCTCGTTTTAAATGCTACTCGAGCGCAGTTTAAATATCGATAAGAATTCTCGTTACATTCTGAAGCTGATAATTTGTACAATTATCGATTAAAAAAAAAAAAACGCCCTCATGACCATTACTACTGATTAAAAAGTCTTAAATAATCGCTTATTAAACAATGATGAAATAAATGTGGTAAGTTAGGATTAGGTTGGTGGTGTATTATGAATACACGTGATTCATCCTCAAAATTGACAGTTTGTAACCTCAGTTAGGAATTTTTTCACCTATAGGCAAATCGACTTATGGAACTCACTCCCAGACTCAGTTGTTGCAGCCTCGTATGTTACGGGCTTTAAGAACATGGTAGACAAATATTTTCAACCTGAAATGTCTTCGTTTGAGATTTGAATTCGTAGGATTGTGTATCATACAAAAAACCCATAAGCGTAAAGGGGACCAATCAAGTTCTCGCCATAGAAAGTAGTGATATCAGAGCCAAAATGCCTACCACCAAGTTTGTGGTCCTAAGTTAACCGTGATCACTCAAGCTTAACTGACAATCACCGAGGTGCCAGTTAAGATTGAGTGATCAGGGTAGGGACGGAAACTTGGTGGCAGCCATTTTGGATCCGATATCACTACTTTCTATGGCGAAAACTTGATGGGTGTCCTTACCCTTATAGGGTGTTTGTATGATATCAGCCCTTTTGATCGTTTTATGGTTTTGCTTTAGTATAAGCATTGATTGTGAGCTCCTTATGAAAATGTAATTGTAAATCGTTTCTTGAACAACCTCTGGAAAAACTTGCCACTTTGGTATAATTAATGGTCGTTGATTAATTTATACTTACATTACATTACATTACATTACTTACATTACATTTGATTGTAAAGCAGAAACATTTGAGCACGATAAGTTAGTTTAGCTTAGGCCAATTTAGATAATTTTTTTCTGTTTTTTTTTATTCAAGATAGTAGGAAGTTTCATATTTTAATTATATTGGATTAATGAGCTCAACTGCTTTCATAATTGTGCCGAATAGAACCACCCGTTTTTCGGTGTGAAACATATTTATATACACTATAGTATATTTCTTTCTATTGCCTGCTACGTCTAATTCCTTTGGGAAACCAGCACTTATGGTAAATAAATAAATAAATTAAAATCACAGTTCTCATTTTCCAGTGACGTCGATCGGTTCAACGTGATCTGGTTTTGAGGGGTGCTGCTTAGTGATGTCACGTCTAATTGTGTCAGAGCTTGTTGGCTTTGTGTTAAAAGGTTGGGAGTTGGGTTTCAAAGCAACCACTGGCTCTGTAAGCCTTCCCTCCCCCTTCATGTTATTAGACTCACCCCCGTATATTACTAAAGCATAATTGGCTATTACGGGTGCGCGAGGGCGAGTCGCTAGCCGTGTCTGATGATTGTTGCGGTCCGTTACAACCCGAAACTTGTTTCTGGTGCTGCTACTTTACACACCTTCGGCTGTTTCGCCTGACGTCTGATGGAGAGTTTGAGAAAGGTAAGTGTTTATTTGCGCGGCGTTACTTCATCGGATCGAAGTTTGTTGAAGGTTGGTTAATTCGATGTACAACAAGCTCTCGTTGCAACGTGAACCCGTGAAGAAGAACTCGCGCCTGATGCGTGAAACCACAGTGTCATACAATATCAAATTTTTATTTTCAATAGGTATTTTTCCTGTCATGGTTACCTAATACTCAGCCATTATTAAACACTTGCCAACACTATAAGCCTATTCCAAACAACAGCTAAACACAAGATACTTAGAAAGAAGCTTTAATAATACAAAGTAAAACACAAAGCAAAACACCCCACAATGTAAAACACATAAAGTAAAAACACTGTAAAACATCCACAATGAGTAACATTTCACACAATCCTCCAACTTGGAAAAAATCATACACCACTAACCTTAAACCTGATTCACTGGCCAGGATCCAAACATGTATTGAAATCCAAAACACAGACCACCACCACAGCAGAACACTTCAGTCAAACTTCAGAGTTCGCTGCAAATTTTCGGCGAGTCCTATCGTCTTCTTCAGACCAAAATAAATACTGTAAAATCGAAAAAGCCCATCATCATCATATCACATCACAATCGTCAGCTAGTAAACATTCGAAACTCGGCGCTAGTCTTCCAATGTTTACTAGCAGACGTAGTGTGTACTAGCAGGTGTAGTACTTTTTCGTTTTTACAGTATTTATTTTGGTCTGAAGAAGACGGTTGGACTCGCCGAAAATTTACAGTGAACGCTGACGTTTGACTGAAGTGTTCAGCTGTGGTGGTAGTGTGTTTTGGATTTTAATGTGCTTTTTAACTGTGTCCGACGGTTGCCCGTTTTTTCGAATCCAAACATGTTTTGCCACTTTACCATATGTTGAAAAATTTTCAACAATATTTAATGCCCTCTCTCTATGTACCGAAATCATGCGCGCTTCATGCATTAGCCTGATTTTTTGCGATGGGTTCATGGTAAACAAACCCTGCTGCTTGAATATTAATAGTATGGTTAGCGATTTCGATATATAGAAAGAAGTCATTAAATATTGTTAACAATTTTTCCGCATATGGTAAAGTGGCAGAACGTGTTTGAATCTCAGCCAATTAATCAAGTTTGAGGCCAGTGGTATATGACGTTTTCCAAGATGGAGGATTGTGTGAAATGCTATAACCATTGTGGGTGTTTTAGTTTGTATTTTTAAAGCTTTTCGTAAGTATCTTGTGTTTAGCTGTTGTTTGTTAAACTTATGGTGTTGGTATGTGTTTAATAATCGCAGATTTTCTGTATTAGATGACCATGATAGGAAAATACCTGTTGAAAATTAAAATAGGATATTGTATGACACTGTGGTTTCACGCATGAGCCGCGCGTTCTTCTTCATTTACCCTATAACAACTGCTCTCATTATAAACGTGAACCCAGTTCGACCGAAAATCGTTCCAGGTAAGAAAGTTACAGACAAAAAGCCTCCCTAGGGCGGTTTTATGCAACGGCAATTTTCTCGCTCGCTTGCGTTTACTTGATTAAGGGCTCGTTTACGCAACGACAAATTTCTCGCTTACTAGCTTTCACTTGGTTAATACTAAATCTGCTGGCTGCTTCTCGCCATTACCGAAGAATGTGGCTTTCAAATTGTCTATACGTAGTTACCATGGCAACAACGCGGACGCAAATCTCCTCTTCGTGCCTCGCGACACGACGTACGAAACGTGCAACATGACAGCGTCGATTTATGACAACTAGAAAACAATTTTTACTGCTGTGCAAGACGACGGACAGATTTCTGAATGCCGGTATTCGATGAGTTGTCTTCGATTCGGCAACCCCGAAATGGACGCCATGTTGGATTTTGAATTCTCGCTGCGAGTCGCTATTTATTCTGTGCCGTTTGATCACGCCTAGAAGCTGTTTTTTTCAGCGAGAATGGCAAATTTTGGAAATACGGTGACATGGCAACAATGTTGTACCAATGTTTAAAATGACTGTTGCATTTTGTTCTTTATCCGTATTATTTATAATATTTTTAATTTGTTATGTATTACTGCATTCATTTAGCAGAAACTGCAAACTAATCATAAATAAATAACGGTTGGCTAGCAAATAGCGTTCGGCGAGCGAGAAGGTTTCGTTGCGTAAACACGACGTTAGAGCGCGTTTACGCAACGACTCAACTTTGTATTCTCACAGCTGAAATTTAATCGCGATAGGAAAGGTGCCGTTGCCATGGTAACCACCCTTCCTGGATTAGTTAAATCCGACATCCCTTGAGCAAATGCTTGCAGTCTTGTAATTCGTGGCAGTGAGATAAAGAATTCCTCCTGACGAAACAATTTTCTCAATCGCTTCTAAACTCAATTCTTGACTCGGTGCGTTGCGAGCTGGCAGAGCTAAAACCACCGCCATGTTGGAATTTCAGATAAATTCCAGCTTCTAGCTACGAGAATGCAAAGACGAGTCATTGCGTAAACGCGCCCTTACACCGAACTGCGAGTGAAGTAATGCCAATATTCGTTATGCAGTGTGCAGACACACTAACCCTGAAAGGTAAAGCGGACTGTCATCAGTGACAATCGTACACTAGAAACGTAGTGCGGTAAGCACCTTAACACACTGTATGCTGTACTAACTTATTTTTATTGTACGGCTTTCGCGATGGTTTAAATTGGTGTTGGAACATTATCGGGTAGTGCAATTAAAACGGCTGAAGATTTTTTTATTAGCATTTACTCGAGCTTTCTACATAATGCAGAAACTTCACAATCAATCAATGAACTTCGGGAATTAGAGTTTGAGAAAAAATAACCAGAAATGCTTCCTCCTACATATGCTTCATTGAAGCTAAAAATCCAACTTGCCATCCTAATTATCAAGCATTTGTGTGGAAAAAAAGCACTGGAGGCTAACTCATTGTTGCCTTGTTTACTTGTGTGAGGTAGGTTTATTTAAATTACCTTTCCCTCACAATTAAATGTTAATACTAAATTTAGGCTTTGGCTGTTTTCCCGTCTAGGGGTTGATAATTAACGCTTAGACTAGCTGAAATCAAACATCCTAAGATTTCTTTCAAGCTAGGCATACCCTTTGAGTTGGCTTGAGATTAAAAAAATACCAAACGTGAAGATAAGTCATTTATTAAAATCTAACAAAATAGGGTACTTCAAAAATTATTACACACTCATGTTTTCCTATAACTGAGATTGCAGAAACTTAGTTCACATGATTTGTATTAAAATTAATTCCGACAATGACTTGCGCCCTTAACATTTTTAACATCAAACCTTTTTTCTTATCAAACAAAAACGACGTTCATTAAAAATATGAGAAACAAGGTACAGGTTTTGTAAGCTCGGGTTGCTTGACGACACAGCTGGGTACCAAAAATGAAGAATTCTTGCGTAATTCAAACGAACAGGCAAATACTTCTTTCCCGTGACGAAGGACTTTGAACCCAACACACTGAGATAAATAACAATCTTGATTCTTCTTAACTCCCGTTGCAGTTTTTGTTAAACTGTTAACGGCATACGAGAGAACAGACAAACTGTAGGACAAACTTAAGAAAAATCAGCATTAGCCAAAACTTGCCTTTGGACTGAGCCTGAATTATTTTTCCAGAGTTATAATCGATTGGCACCCCTTCAGCTCTGCGACAATTTGGTCTAGTCCATTTTAAATATAGTCGATAACCTCGGCTGACGAAAGTTCGTATTTGTAATGTGTTGAGCAACCAAGCTGTTTCTCGGTATTAAAATTTAGTTAAGCAAGCGTCAGTATAACTACGGTAAATATTCAATTCATATACGACTTACATTTTGGTCTCGGTCCATTTGTAGAGCTTTCCTTTTTGTACGTGAACGACATCAAAGTAATGAAAATATGGTCCAAGAGTCTAGATGACTGACGATACAGTTTTGGTTATTTGGCTGATAAATAACAAAGCGATAGTGGCGGCGGCATATCCACCTTCACTCGAGGAGCCACGCCCATGCTCCAGCCAAAGCGCAGAAACAAAACCGTCTCCCGTCTACGACTGACGCTAACTCCTTTAGGAAAAATGCGCACAGCATTTTATATCGCAAACGCACCTAAAACGGTACAATCTGCGCAGGCGCAAAACATTTAAACCACATTTACATAATATCAATTACATGATTTAAAGACAATACAGTGAAATTAAAAAATGGTAATTATCTAGATTAGGGGCACCACGCAAAAACACTTAAGTTTTATACTAACCGACGCTACTCTTCATCCTAACACCATTTCGCATCACAAAATCCGGGGGAAACGTTTTTTTCCAACCATAAATGCACAGCTAAATGCATAAATGCGTCTGAAAATAGCACAGCTTCACATACAGCGTTGAGCGAGTGCCGCCATCTTCCTTCTCCGTTGCTTGTAAGCAAGAGGACCGCTCTAGAGATAAGAGAATAGCCAAACCCAAACAGTTCGTTACAAGTGAAACGTCAAACAGAAGCCGGTACCTGCCTAACCTAACAACAATACCACACCAAACGTGTGAACCGGAACGACAAAAGGAGTGTGTTTCGTCTGGTTTTGTTGTTGTTGTCGTTTAGGTTAGGCAGGTACCGGCTTCTGTTTGGCGTTTCACTTGTAACGAACAGGTTGGGGTTTGGCTATTCTCTTATCTCTAGAGCGGTCCTCTTGCTTACAAGCAACGGAGAAGGAAGATGGCGGCACTCGCTCAACGCTGTATGTGAAGCTGTGCTATTTTCAGACGCATTTACGGTTGGAAAAAAAACGTTTCCCCCGAATTTTGTGATGTGAAATGGTGTTAGGATGAAGAGTAGCGTCGGTTAGTATCAAAATTAAGTGATTTGGCGTGGTGCCCCTAATCTAGATAATTACCTAAAAAATTACATATTAACAAATTACGTACAATAAATTAATTTTAAAAAATATAATACGAGTTTAAATGTAACTTAAGAATATAGAACTAGAACGTCGCAACACACTATGAGAATGACGTCATTAGGCCGCCTGCAAAAGCCGAGAGCTTCAGTGAGGCAAAATGTTAAATGCAAGGTGCACCCAATAAATAACCTCACACTTGATTGCGGATGGTACGATGGTAATGGTGAATTAAAACCTAAATTGATGGGAAAAGATCCATTTCCACCCACGTACAAGGAGCTCGTGCAGAACGGATGTACTATATGGATGATGCTCGATCTAATTGTGTGTACAGTAAACCAGCTACCATGTCTCAAAGTGTGTAGGTGTTCTCTTGAGCAGTGTAAGAACACATATTCGAACCAGGATAATGAGGATGAAACTGTGGAACTCTTGAATTTATATTCTATCACACAGGGGAGTTTGGCACCACATAGTATAATAATATGAAGGTCATTTAAAGGACATATAAAGGACATTTTTAATTGTGGCTTTCATGTTTGAGTAAGAGGAAATATCATTATCTTTGTTTAATAAAGGAAGATTGTGATAGTTGAAGAATAATTAAATAAAAGTTCATTTAATGTCATATATTGGTCCACATTTTGTAAAAATGGGATATGGGTTGTATGTATGAATAAATTAATGACTTTTTTTTGAATTCCTTGACCCCAAAAACATATAATTTGACACCAAGATCAAGTTTTTAGGATGAATGGTTTCCAAAGTACGAACAATCAAATATTTGCATCCACCATTTTCCAAAATGACGTCCAGAAAAATAGGGTCCCACTCACACACAGTGACCACTGGTCAAAATATCATCTGCACTACTGTAATATAACATCTAGCATAGTGGATAGCTAGTTATAGGTTTCAGGGTGAGCCAACTTTGTAATTTTACATATTTTACTAAATGCGACTCTCCACTAATGATTTTAAGGTTTGAAAGATCGGCAATCCTAATATTTACTTTCCTTTTATAAACCGTAAGTGAGGGTTAGTCTTCTGGTTATTTGCATGGAGGAACGGCCAGTAATCTACACGCAGTTAGCTCATGTAGTCATACGCATTGTAGCCAATCTGCAAAATCGATGCAGATACTAAACAGGACTAACCAGAAAATCTACAAACCTTTTGGGGTATTGGTACTAGATATACTATAATCTGTCTGATTTCTGTTGATAAATAAATAAATAAATAAATGAGCTATCAAATAAATACAGATGTCAACAGTCCTATTCCCAGATTGCGTTTCGTCCTGTTATTGGTTTCAATTGCTATCGATGTTCGTGTATAAATGTTTTATTACATCCGACTAAGGTTACAGATTTTTTTTTTATGACTTTCTGGGATTTGATAGGTTTTATCTATCTACTTCAGACTGCGAAACTAATATTTGGTCTCGCTGGCTGCTATGTTTACAACTTTCACGGATACTTGCCTCTAAGTTTTTTATTACAATTTCACTCCACGTCCTCGACAATCCCACAATAAAAAGATCACCGAATTGTACTCTTGGCCTTCGGGGGGTCTTGGTTTTGGTAGTTTTGCGCGGCGGCTCCATGGGCTGGAACGAAGACGACAGATCCAGCAAATCATACTCTTTTCGTAAATCGACTTTGGCGGCTGGTCATTGCGGTCAAGGCAGTAGATGTGGACTTCCTGGCTTTAAGCCTTTGGCCTCTTGGGATGGACTTGGTGCTATTGTTGATGGACCTTGCTTTATGTCTGTTGTCGTTGCCAACGCCTTCGAACACGAGAAGTCACTCTGGAATCGCCTGGGACGAAAAGATTAAAAGCAAGGTGGCAACTCCCTTTCGCCCCTTTCGCCTTTCGCCTGCACAGCATGTTTGTGTAGGAGAGTTAGTGCGTTATTTCGAAAAGTTGAAATCATCAAAGGCACCCTGGAAAGTAGTAAATGTTGTTGCAAATCTTGTATGTTGCCCATGTTAGCTGGGGCCCATGGCCATTAAGTCTTTATCTGTTTAATCTGTCATAGGTCAAATTATCTACGTGTTGTAATTTCATTTCCAGTTCCTGCCCCAAGAACCTTCTAGAAACTTCCATTTCCCATAATACCCTTGTTATTTCGCGGTTGTCAGGAGTAACCTAACCGTACGAATGAAACGGCGTCAGCATGCAAAATCAGTTAGCCACCGGGCTGGTCCTCCTCGACCCCTGCTAGGTCTGCTAGTTAGGGGAAATTTTTGCTACCTAAGCCTTCAGTAGGCCTGTTTTCACGAACTATCTTAGTTAAGGTAGTTTCCGTGATTAGGCCCAAAGTAGGCTGTTTTCTTTCGGTCCCAAACCTAAATTTCTGGCCCTAGAATTTCCAAAATCAGCCTAGACCTCCCCCCCATTTAGCGAGCTTTTTTCATTAAATGTTAGATTAAAAGTAAGAAATAGAAAAATGTACCGTACATCGCCTATTAACAGCCCTGACAAAGCTATGCCCCCCCCCCCTCCTAAAATGCTTTAAGGGCGTAAATTGCGAAATTATCTATTTTCAGCCCTCCCGGGGATTAGGGGGCTGTAACTAGGTTATTTCACGATTTTCCACCTTAAATTATTTTACATCGTAATATTTCAGCTAGAAATTGAATGAAAGCTTCATACATTCAAGGGTAATTATATAGTTTAACCGAACCCGCAAAATCACTCAATTTTGGTAGTTACCGACGCAGTTCTTCATCCTCTTCTTATAAAAATGGGGGGGGGGGGGAATGTTTTTTTAGTTCTCCAAACACGTTTTAGTTCTCCAAAAACGTTTTTTATACCACGTAAAACGGTCCGCCCAGCCGTGTTGAAGCGGCAGCCATGTTCCGAGATACAGAGTAGCACGAAAAGATGACTTCGCGAAAACAGAAAGTAATATTCCAAACTATGCTGTCTTGCTCGCGTTGCCGGCGCTTCTTCAGTTTAAGTGGAAAGGAGTTTGGTTGCGGTTTCTGTTGTTATGTATTAAGCCGCGGCGAGCGCGGCAGCGCGAGCGAGGCACGTACTTTGTAAAGAAATGAGGAAGAAAAATAATTTCCATTTCTTACATTGTGATGGAGATCAGGTTTTCCTGCTACTGTCGTTTTATGTGTTTTCAATTTGTTTTGGGAACTTAAAACAAATTTACGCCCGATTTTTTTAAATTTGAAATGGGAAGAGGATGAAGATCTGCGTCGGTTAGTAAAAAAAAAATGAATGATTTGGAGTGGTTCGGTTAAATTCCATAATTACCCATTCAAGTTATCAAAGTTTCACCCCCTTAAATCGTGGCTTTTCTGCACCAAAATTAATTAAAAGCTTCATACATAAAGCAAAGTAAATAAACTGGTAAACTAATAAACTAAATTCCTGAACAATTGTAAATAAAGGCGTTACGTTAATGCAAGATCGAACCCAGATCGCGTATGTGAATGATCACATAAGCGCCGAATTTTATGCGATGGAGTTAGGCCTAAACACCCTCCAGGGACAGAAGTAAGATTCGGATTATAAATGTTACGGCCTACCCTCTTATTCGAATTAATTTTAAACAACCCATAGGCGTTGCTATTTACGGGAAGTCCTAACAGAATTCGACATGTGTTTCTCAGACAGGTCGCGTCACCTAAAGCGCTACATCAATTATTTTGTTAGGGTTTCTAGGAACCTTTTCACAAAGTTTCCACCGTTTTCTTAATTTTTGACCGATTTTTATAGTTTGGGGGGGGGGGGGAATCGTCTAACTGGAAAATTGCCTAATTGAGGAACGTAAACAATATAATGGAAAACCGTCTAACACGAAATTCGTATAATGGAAAATCGTCTAATGTCTCTGCCTCACTCGCGCTACAGCGCTCGCTGCGGCTATACATATAACATCAGAAACCGCAGGTATATTATTGTCCAGTTAGACGTTTATCCATTATACGATTATCCATTACACGATATTCCGTTTAGATGATTTTCCAGAATTTTTATTTAGGCAGATATTATATAGTTATCCCATTAGACGATTTTCCAGTCAGAATTTCGTCCGACGCCTCGTTTAGGGGACCATTTTGATCGTCTGTAAGAGCCCTTTTCTTTTGTCGAAGAGCCAACTCAACAGATTAAGCATTGAGAATTAGGAAAAAAAACATTCCTCGTCGATTTGGGGGAAAACTGTATCCGCGAAACAAGTTTTTGATTTAATTGCCAGGCCCTGTAAATGGCAGAGTGGCATAAAGAGGGGGGGGGGGGGGGGCGTGATTACCCTATCTCTTGCTCTCGGTCGCGACCCCATGCGGGCAGTTGCAGAACGAGTGTTCGTGATTACTTTCATGAATAGCTCACGTTAAAATTACGCTGCGTAGGTTTTTAGCTGATAAAAACGTGTGAGAAATGTAACTCGTGCTATGTTTGATAAAAAAAAAACCCATTTTGACAACCAGCAGCGTTGAAACGACGTTGAAGCACCCAAAAAGTTTCGTTTGTTTAAGCCAAGGCCGACTGGGGTACAAAAATCGCGTTTTTCACGTCCCGACTGCGCGCCAGTTTTCGCGCTGGTCGCGAAGTTAACACCTCTTTTGCGATGCATTGATAACATAGGATTGCAGAGATGATGAATGAATTGGCAGGGAGCCGAAAAGTGAAGCGTACATCTTGTCTCCGAGACGGCCTTGTGCCAAGGGATAGAAAATGAAGCGGGAATTGCAGCAAGACCTCCGGACGTGTATGCATTTAACAGCTCCTGTGCAGTAACATGTAAATAGCTAATTTGCAGCCTAGTTTCCTTTGCCTCTCTAACGCCTCTGTAAGTCTTGAGGAATCTAGGAAAAAAAGTCCGAGAGAAAAAAAAATACAAGGAAGAAAAGTCAGGTATAGAAAAAAAAAGGATGGTGGATCATCGAAAAATAAAAAATAAATCTGTATGAAAAGGTCCGGGAAGAAATATCTGGAGGAAAAGACTGTCGACAAAAATCCTGGAGAAAATATAAAACCATTTTACGAAATTCGTTTACTGATGAAACTCTTACGCTGTCTGAAGTTAGAGCCAAGGCAGAGGATGTAATCTAAACTACAAAAACAAGAGCAACAACAATAAAACCTAAGAAAAAATAATGCTTTTTTTCTCACGTAGATTTTCTTCCAAGATTTTTTTCTCCGGGTTGTTTTTCCTCGGATTTTTTCCAACGCCTTTTATCAGTAGGCCTTTTTCAGGTACTTTTTCCCAATTTCTTTTTCCTTGGACGGTTTCATGTGTACTTTTTTTCTGCTGACTTTTTTCATTTAGTCTTTTCCTTGAACGTTTTTCCTCGGACGTTTTTTTCCGTTCACGAGGTCAGACATATGGAGGTCAATTTATGGATTGACCAATCGAGGTAATGTCACATTCCGTCACCCTGTCTACCGTTTATCTACTCTATGATTACGACCGTATACCCATCTTCTATATAGAGCGTGAATTTGGGGCCATCTGATGGCTAACAGGACTGTCTCTTCATGGAAAAGGTCCTAGGTTCAAACCTGACCTCAGGGCCTCCCCCCCCCCCCCACTGGAATTTTCGGAAAGAGAAGGACCCTGTGATCCCTCATGTTCGTGTCGATTGTGGATTGTAAAATATCCTAAGAATTTTCGATTGGTTTCGACTAGGAGCGCAACAGACGTCCACAGTTAAATCAATGAACCCGTCCATATTTTCAGAAACCCTTTCCTGACAAAACGGAGATGGTTGAGGGTTTTATTGATTTCGTTCAGTTCGTACTGGGTTGATTTAGTTTTATTTTAATGCAGTTCACAAAGAAAACAAGAAAAGTGACAAACTCTTATCCAGGCGTCCCAAACTTCCTGAAATATTCCATTTTTATTGAATTTTCTAAAAATCTCTTTAAAAATGCTTTAATATAAATAGGAGTTAAAAAGCACTCAGTTGTAAATAAATCAACGTGTAAAGTCTAAAAAGTACACAATATATAGATAAATTGTTGCTCGACGTTTCGAGCCAGGTCAGACTCATTTTCAAGAGAAAATAAAAGAAATATAAAAACTCAATATTGCCACATAAAAGCCAATACAGCACCGTCAAAGAAATCCTTTATTTTAACAAACAGTTCCATTATTTTATGGCTAATCAGCCCCGTTTGACCATGGGCGCCTTCGATAATCCAATCCAAACTCAACCGTCTGAAGGCAGTTTGGTACCACACCGTTAACACACAGAATGCCCATGAGCAAACTCCGCTCTGCCTCCAGACTGGATGAGTTTGGTTGAGTTTGGCTTGGGGTTTTCGAAGGCCCTGCTTGATATTGCCTATCGTTTCTTGTTTTCTAGTAGAATGTGTCTCGTACGGATATTAAAAGACAGACGATAAAAGAAGTTTAAAAATAAAAATAAACCAAAGTAGCAGACGACTGAAAGGAGAGATGTAACGGTAGGAACTTATAGTAAGGAAAAAATACATGTACTTCCGAAGTGCCATTGTACTTACAAAGTATACAATTTTTCCTCTTTTTTTTTTTTTCTTTTTCCTAAGCATGTGCCGTCACATCCTCCTTTCAAGTCGTCTATCTGTTACTTTGGTTTACTTTTATTTTTAACTTCTGTTATCATGCAGTAAAGTTTTTGCAAGGTTTTGCTGATGACATGAGTGGTCGTTCAATTGTAACGCCATCAGGAAGGGGGGGGGGGGGG
>JAHWFP010175081.1:29657-41659 GCA_023313725.1 Lithobius niger
CCCCACTCCCCGCCCCCGCTTTCTTCATATAATCACCGAAGGACATTGTGACGTCGTTCCGTCACACGGGAAACGGACACGCAAGCACGATGGACGCTACTCGCTATTCAGATTCCCGATTCGACTCTGATTTCCGCTAATTCAGCTTAAAAATTAAATAAGCTGACAACTCAGTAACACATTTAGTCGGTGCGATTAACTTGGCTAATAGGATTATTCTTGGCGGCCTTTCCCTGGTTGAATGATATCACTACTTTCAAGGCCGACCGTTTTTGGAAACTTGGCGGCTTTTCTTGTACCAGTTTTGGTTTTGGGTGGATTGCTTTAACGTCAGCAAATACTCTGGCAAACAAAAGAAAATAGCTGCTGGAAAAAAAGCTGAAGAAAAACTCCAGCAAAAAGCCGAATTGTTTTGTCGATTTTTATTTTTTATATTTTTTATTACGTGTTATTGTTTTTGTCATAGGTTAGGTCAGGTTGAGTCTCCCCTTCTTGGAAAGTGCATTCTCCACTACTCCCCTTCTCACTGGCTTGATTTTTACCAGGCAGGCAAAGAAAGTTTCCCCAGCTTATTTTTTCTGCAGCTTATTTTCCACGGCATTTTTCATTTTCCCACAACCTATTTTTTTGGCCTTTTTCCCTCCGCATCGTTTTTCTTTGGCTTTTTTCCCCTCGGCTTCTTTTTTTGATTGGCTTTTTATTCCCCCCGGGCTTCTTTTTTCTTTGGATTGTTTTTTCCTTCGGCTTCTTCTTTCCTCAGATTCCCGATTACTATTGACATTTGTGAGCTGAAAATCCGTAACCACCCCCCCCCATTGCCCAAATTTATTGATTTACGAACTTAGGGCATACACTACAAGGGTTGCCCCCCCCCCCCCCCCCGACCCTGTACTTCTTGTTTTCCCAGTCGGAAAATTCAACATTTTAGCTGAACTTTCGATGTTGTTCTGGCTTACGCGGCAAAAAAAAAAAAGAAAAAAAGAAAAGCGTCGGTATTTAACCCTATGCCTAATTCTTCATCTGCAAACCGTTAACGACCACGGTTTACGTAGGCTAATTTACGGAAGCGTCAGTGTTTTTAAGCAGGGAGTGGCAGAATAATTTCGTAGCAATCGAACGGGGAAGAGGGGTGGGGGGGGGGACGGTGAGATTTTCACACGGGCGGAAGGGAATCGGATCGGACCATCGGATCGGTTTTCATCGGATCGGTTAACAGGTTGAACCTTGTTATTTAACAGTGTGAATACACCGTCACACCTGATTATTCAAGTTATTTCTTTCGGAGTAAATGTTCATTTAAGCCAGTGCAAAGCGCTGTTTCGAATAATACACACAAAATTGTGAATCTAGACGGGAGGGGAGGGTTGGTCGGGAGCTAATTTTGATGAGAAACGGAGACGAGGGGGAGGGTGTCGAAGCTAATTTACTGCTCGAAAGATTTTTCAGAATGCCATCCCCATATACCCACGTTCATAAATATTGACTTGTTGTTTACACCTTTACAATGAGGGTCGAAAGGACAAGTCAATCGAAAAATCCTTGCGCTACTTTCTTCTACATCCTTCTCTCTCTCCTCCCCCTCGCCGATAGCGGGCAAGGCGCTGTTGTCAGAAATCTATTTTTTTGAAAACGGCGTGTGCTTACACGTGAGAACACGCAGGAGGTCCGTTCAGAATCTGTTCTGTGCTTTAACATACCACGACTTTCGTCTTGTGATAGTGTGAGATCAACGAAAGCCTGCACACAAGACCAGGGCAGAAAACAACAAGACAAAAAAAAAAAACGATCCGTGGCTACAATGTTTGTGGTAGGTTAGCTGTGCGTATGTGTTAATAATTTGTGTCTTTTTGGATGGGTTGTGTGTGGTTGAGGTATGCAACGCAGACTCGTTCTATACCTAGAAGGTATACGCTAGTCCGAATGTTCAAGAATGTGGGGTTTTTCGGGTATACCGATTCGGAACGAAAACGGCAACAATTCGTGTTCACGAGCTAACGAGGTAGTTGTATGTTCTGAAAGAACTCTTGAGCTTAAATTAAAAGACCAGTCATTATTTATACGGTGGGAGGGAGGGAGTTGTCGGAGGTAATGGGGGGGGGGGGGACAAGGATATTTTTCTAGACTTTGCAGACTGCTAAATTGCTGCGGTTATTTTTTATCATTTATTTTTGTGCCATCCTATTGTTTCTGCATTGTTTGTTTAACCAATCACAATCTTTAGATAGAAAAAAGACAATTGAAAAAATGCGCCTTAGGGCCTGTGCTTCCAAAGCGCACATTTTGGTGACCATTCATAAGTACGCCACGGTCCGAGGGGGAAAGGTGGGAGTCAATTCAGTGTGACAAAACGTGAAGGGGGAGGCGGAGGCTGTCAAAAATGTGACGGTCACACTTTTATATTTTTATATATACTTTATTGTTTGTGCAACAAAAAATGTAACACTCCAATTGATGATGCACATACATGATGTATGTGCTCAGGTGTCAAACGTAGAGAACTGTGAAACTGCTTCTGTTTGCACATTCTTCAAATAAAGGTAAATGCAAAGGAGCTCTCATTCTGAATGTTAGTTTATGAAAGGCACGTAATGAAGGTTTTTCACTTCTGCCCGTTTTTTCCATCCAAATACGAGCAGTAACCAGTGCCTAAATGCTTGAAATGGAGGAAATAACAGTGACAGAGCCTCAGTACATTCCTAAACTGACCAGTGACCTAGCCAATTCTAACAAAGCTTTCCTCAAGTATGTGCGTTGACTCAGAGAAGTCACCGTCTGTCGTCGTAGCATTTGGCTGTGGAGAGCTTGGGCTCAATGCTTCGCAGAAGTGTTGAGTCATGCTTGTACTAACAGTATTGGCCAGTTCTTGAAAAAAAAAACATATTCGACTAGGTTGTACAGTATAGCCGATATCAGGGCCGGATTAACAACGAGGCAAATGAGGCTGCTGCCTCGGGCCCTGGTAGTCTAGGGGCCTCCATGACTACTTAATTTTTTTTTTTAGTTTTTGTTTTCAAATGATGATGTGGTCATATTAAGTTGTTTATGTTAGATTTGGTTTGTAAACCTTATCGAAATAATTTCCTTATCCTTGAGCAAACAAAATAGCTGAAGCTGCTTAGTGGCTGAGTGACGTCAAAAAGTATATAATACGTATGGCGTACTTATGTATAATTCATATGGTGCAATAGAGTACACGTTTTCCAAGGGCCGTCAAGTTGCGGCACATGCAGGCCACGTAATAGCTGTGATGCGCCGGTTCTTCGAACAATTTTTCTGTCTGCATGGCCGACCGTCTTGATTGTCAGGACCCCCCGTAAAATCGTAACAAACTAACCAACCTGAGTGAAGTAAACTCTTCGTTGTGTTGTGTGGTCGGACCACTTTTTTTATTTTACTATTGTTATTGCACAGGATGGCCACGTTTCTGAAGCCAAAAATCACATTCATTCTGTGTCCGAAAAGGTGGTCGTATTTTACAAAACTTTTGAGACATATTTTTTTTTTTTTGTGACGTTACATGTAACCGCATGTAACTTCTTACCTTCCATACTCGCGAGTGCTCCAAACTGAGCAACACTTGGTCAGTTGACATTTTTTTAATGTTTTTTTTTTTCCGAAAAATTTAACCTATATTTTTAGACTGGATAGGATTTTTGATCCAGAAACGTGGTCTCATTTTCAATTTTAAATACCCCTTGGACTGTAGACATTTTCAGGTTTGCCTTACTTTCTGGGCCATCCACTTACTTTATACAGATCAGGGCTCCTGATAGAAACCGATGCCTCGGGCCCCCAAAAGTCTTAATTCGGCCCTACCGATGATTCGGCTGATGTGTACTGTTGCTGCTTTCTGTAGTTGCATCCCAAAATAGTCCAGTCAAATTAGACCAAAAAATGACGTAGAAAGGAAAAAATTCAAACAGTGATGGAACTTGGCAGAGATCTGGAAGTGGTGGTGATTAGCACACTTAAAGTCCCCTACGATCACATGTGAGCTTTTGCCACCATCTCTGAAAATGGCTGGCAAAATGGGCTCCTGAGGCATAGTTTTGGCTGTATATCCTAAACTATCAGGTTTACGGAAAAATATGCTAGGACCAAAATAAAAGATAATTAAATTTCAAACAAACAATGTTCCTATTGATTCTTCTACGGGAGAAACGGTTTCTGCGATTAAGCCACGTTTGCTATCTGATGTATCCGGCCCATGACATTGCTAACATTTATGATGTTGGTGATATCCTTTTGTTTGCCATTCCCTCTGCAGCATTAATTCACATGATTCTAATGGGTTCTAATTAATCATTTACGTTCACATGTTTTGAATATCTTAAAGAATAATACATACTTACAGTATAGTAAGGTACAATTCCCTTGACGCACATCCAACCTGAGAAGGTGGTGTAACGATTCCACAGGTAAGGTTCACATGTTTCAAAAACCTCGCCTGATGTGGGCAGGAAACAACAGCACGAACAAGCAACGATTTCTGCAGCCGGCACACCATCTTCAAATGCATGGGGTTACCACAATACAGGAAACAGCAGATGCAGACGCACTGATTATCAAAACAGCTGTGGATCTGGCAAACACCAACAAATGTGTAGTAGTATTTGGTGATGGTGTTGACCTCCTTGTGATTCTTGTCCAACTGATATGCTGCTTCATTTTTCTTCATAAAAGTTCACGAGTGGCAGCGAACCCAGTGTGACAACCTAGTAAAAATGTCCATTATGGCGTGTATAAAATCTTAGGTATTTCCTAGCAAAATTGTCATTCTCCGTTCCGAGACAACCGCAGTAGTAAATGGCGTCAATTGTACTAGTTCCCTTGCTTCTTCCTTTATTACTAGCTGGTCATTTTTAACTCTTAGCAAATGGCTTACGGCTCACAGCATAAAAATAAGCTGTTTTTAAAAGTTTGGCACAGGCCCACCAAATTGCATTCCCAGAAACAAATTTTAGAGGAGCTGAGGAGGGTTGAGGTAGGTATGACATACTTTTTTTTTAGGAGGGTATGAGTGCGTGTGACAAAACGTGACATGGGGAGCTAGGAAGGTGGTCAGAACTGGCGAAAATAGCGTGACATATTTTATGAACGGTTCCTTGGGCACAAATTTCATCGATGCTCATTGTTGAGTCCTGAAGATTTTAACAAGTCGGAGCAAGTCGGCGGGGATAGGTGCATACCCGACATTTTTTGTCTCATCTAATTTACTAGTTATTTTTTTTATCTCCTTCCAATTTGCTAACTAGTTTCTTTCCCTGTCCAATTTTCCAGATTCCATCCACAATTCCGTTTACTGCTCCAATAAAGGCAGAAACAGTGCGACCAAACGCTTCCCACCGGATGTTGGGTTCTATTGTTTTTGCCCCACAGTATTGTACAATATCTTGTAAGCAATCCTAAATTCTATGACCGATTTAAAGAATTTCTTGCACGAACGAATGAATTTCTACAAATCATAAATTTTTAGTGCGTAACGAGCTTGCATGTACGGCAATACGCACGCACAGAGATCGCCACCTCCGCGGTGCACCTTGCCGTTAAACATGGTTGTTGCGCGCGGCTATCTACCGTGCACACACGGCAGCTGGCTAAGCGCCAACATCCGGGTAGCGAGCCAGTCCTATTGTTCAACCAGTTAGGACCGGATCGCACCTGTTAGCCTGTCAAGTGACGTAATGCTTCAGGCGAGAGCCTATTGTTCTGGAGCGTATAAAAGACGTTTCAGAACGAAGGCTCGAGTTAGTTGGTGTTTGGGGTTTCAGATCGGCAAGTCGAACCATCAGAACTGATAAGGGCAGAACAAGGTAGCAACCTTGATGTGGTGCCTAATACGTAACGCTGTGTATACAGTCCCCTAGCTGTTCAGTAAGAGGTGAATTAGGATTGAGCATTGTGTCTTATGAATAATCGTCCATCTCCTTAACAGTCACTTAGCAGTTCCTTAGCAGTCAATCTTTCAATTTGCCGAATTTACAAAAGTCGACTATTTCACCATCTAGTCGAGTTTCTTCACCTTCCTCTCCACTTTCCCTCAGCCCCGGATTCGAATCCATAAAGTTTGTGTTGCCGAGGGCAACTTAATATCTAGTAACCACACAGTACAGCCACTACGGCGAAAAGGACCTGAACCTGAACTGAACCTAGCAACCCATCTTTCGATATTGCGACTGGAAAAAAAAGGTGGTAAAAGTCCCCTGACGCAACCCCGTAGGGGGGAGAAATGCCAACAAAAACCACTTTAATTGGGATATCTCGGTTGCCATGACAGCATCGCTCAAGGGTTTTGAGCTTGCAACTAATGATGTCGGGGTCAGAACGGCGGTCCTTTTATAATCTCAGCTTTATCTCGGTCACAAATTGTGTAGAGCAAAAAATAATTTGTTGGTGAAGAGGTTAAAGGAGGGAGGGAGGGGGTGGCGTCAATTCCAGATCCATCTTGGTCGCGCAGTTAATCGATTTCCATGCTTTACCGCATCAGCTATTAGGAGTGAGTCGGTTGGCCGCGTGGTTTTTAGTGAAAGATCGGGTTTAAGATGAGGTTCTGGAATATAGTAAGGGCAGGATTAGGGGGGGGGGGGTGTTTTGGGTGCTGAAGCACCGGGCTACAGGCCGAAAAAGACCTAAAAGGGTGCCTTACGGTCACGGGGAAAATAAAATAAGGTACTATTTTAAATAAGAAATTTCTTTTACTTTTACTGTTTCTACAAAAAAATTTTTTAAAAAAAAAAAAAAACTCCTTTTTCTCCACGACTGGGGGGTGGGGGGGGGAGGTTAGGGCCACAATAAATCTTAAGCATCAGGCCTGTACGAGGTTTAATCCGGCCCTGAATCTAGTACAGAACCCCTATTGACGCCGTAACCTGATGGGCACCATGACGAACTCCGGAGTCCCATATGGGTCAAAGACGTGATTCGATGTCGGGCTCTCTTGGCTTAGAGGCCAGGCAGGCGCTGTCCACTTTACGGAGCTCTGCTCGCCGTGCTCGGGTTCTTTTGGTCGCGTGGACTTAGTTATTGTCATTCTTGTGTGGTGCTTTTAAACTGGTACTGGAAAAGTTAAACTACTTTAAAAAAAAACCCTTTACTATTAATAGTTATCTTCTTGACTGTCACTAACGTTTGTACCAGTACGAACGCTGTTGAGTTCGTTTTGTAGAGTCCCATGTATACATTGGTCAGAGAAGCGTTTCGATCTCGTGTTTTCTTGGCTTAGAGGCCACGACGCAGTCTACTCTTCTGTGCTTTATGCGCGGGGTTTTGGGTTCAAGCTGGCCGTCACGAAGCTTACTTTCGATGCTGGATGCAGTTAAGCCTACTTTCTTTGTCGTGTGCAGCATTCGTACTAGTGTAAAGGGGTTAACTCCATGAAGGCCATCAAATACGGGTTCCCTCGCACTAGGCAGCCAGGTCAATGCGGCCAGTGGTCGTCGCGGCCAAAAAACACGGCGACGTGCCGCCCGGCCACGTCCATTTTTCGTTGGTAATTCTCGATCACGCGGTGAAAAACGAACACGGAGCAAGTATTGTCGCCCTGTGGTCGCCTGCGCATCGCCCGGGATCCCAGTGGCCGCTGCGGCGGCAAGTGCGCGGTGCTACATATACCGTAACGCCCGATGCACACATGCGTTTTTACAGCGTGCGTTGACGTTAGCAATCAATGCACACATGACCGTGAAGTACCGCCAGTAGGCATTCGGCCGCAACCCATTTTGCTAACCTTGTGTACAAAAAATTATATTTCGAAACCAATGAGACGGTATTGATTTTTCGCCTGCCTCGTGTACAAAAATTATATTTTCAAACCAATGCGAAGATATTTGGTACATTCACATACTGATCTAAGACGTACCAGGGGAATATATTATACATCCTTTGCAGATTAACGAAAAAAATCGGGTAAGTTCTTTCATGACTTCCCAACGAGTCTTCAATCATTTCTGCAGCAACATTTCATATTTCAGGATAGTTCTTTACTCCCCGAATAAACTATTCCATGTCTATTTCTTCGAAATTGGACGCATTTTCGGTAACGCTTTTGCGATAAATGACGGAAGTGTGCATCGCTCAAGTTACACAAGGTACTGAAAGACCGGAGATGCGTTTGCAACGTCGCGTTGCCGAGGGAAGGTGCGTTGCAAAACGAACGCACATTGGACGTGCGGTAACGCAACGTCGACTGAGGTAAGCGTGCAACAATACCGAACAGGAGTAAAAAAGCACGGTAACAGATAATGTGAAGGCAAACCAAGCAGTGCTACATAAAAATACAAACCATGTTTCGAAAATTTTCAATTTTCGTCATCAGGTTAGCAATAAAATTAAAGCATGGCAAAAGCCACTAAGTCATCCTACATTTATCCGTTTTAAATTACTGTTTTATGCTTTTAATGTAGGATGACTTAGTGGCTTTTGCCATGCTTTAGTTTTATTGCTAACCTGATGACGAAAATTGAAAATTTTCGAAACGTTTTTTGTATTTTTATGTAGCACTGCTTGGTTTGCCTTCACGTAACGTAAACCACACCACAAATGCGGTAATGCAGCGTCAACGCACGTTGAAAAAACGCATCGGGCCATTAGCATTCTCTTTGGCCGCATCGACATGGTCGCACGGTTTGGTTACCTAGTGCGCGGAGGCCCTACGACACAGTGGAGACTTACGAACTGGGGTTGTCGTTTCCCCTGGGTAATAAAAAGCCCCTGGGGGTTACAAAAATACGACTTATATGAGTGATAGGTTTCGTAGCGACCGTAGTACCGTATTGGTACAGCGAGCGTCCCCATAATCATGGTTTCTAATATGGCTTCAAAACTGATGATTTGGTCAGAACGAGCACGGTTTTAGCTTGGTCGCTATGAGCACGACACCCGACCTACGATGTGGCCGGGTGGGGGCACAGAAATGGAGGGATCAAAGCGCGGGTTTACGGAACGACTCGCCTTGAGAATATCGCAGCTAGAATTTAATAGCGATGGCAAAGGTGTCGTTTCCAGGGTAACAATGCTACCTGGGTTAGCTAAATCCGACATCGTTCGAGCAAATTCTTGCATTTGTGTAATCCATTACAATAAGATAAAGAATTTCGCCTGACGAAACAATTTTCCTCAGTCGCTTCTGAACTCACATATTGACTGTTTTCATTGCAAGCCGGCATAGCTAAAACCGCCGTCATGTTTTCTAGCTTCTAGTTGCAAGAATGCAAAAGCGATTCGTTGCATAAATGCGGCCTAAGCCAAGGTGGTCGAATCCCGGCGATTTTATGTACTGTCTATTCCCATGCAGTGTCACATCGGAAGTGTAGAGTAGACAACCGGGGGATCGGGGAGGGGGAGGAGGGGTAGGGGTCTCGAAGTAATTCACAACCGAAATCACACGTGCGTGCGGGGGGGGGCGCCCGGGTTTCTTTGAGCGCACAAATATCCGAGTCAAGTCGAGTCTCTGGTCTTATGATTTGATTTGAATTCGAGTTTCGCAATATTATTTTACCACTAAAACTTCCAAAGTTACGTATCAGCTAGACGATGGCGTTCGGCAGCAATGCGGTAAGACTTTCGCTGTTTAAAGCGAAAGTCGCAAGTTTGTCGCACACTGCTCAGTTCCGTTCCGTTCCGACGACGAAGAGAGCCTCCAGGTCCACCGTAGTTAGCGACGGACGCAATGTGTGCTGGGCCATCCGTTGCAGTCACTCGCTAACTATGGTGGCCCTGGAGGCTCTCTTCGTCGTCGGAACGAAACAGAACGGAGCAGTGTGCCACAAGCTTTAGCGCATTGTTGCCGAACGCACTCGTCTAACATATTTGTACAACTCTTTCATTGTTAGACCATTGTTGCAACAGTGGCTTTATATCATGAAGACACACAGCTGCAACAATGAAACCGTTGTATTACGTAAGTAAGAAAACGAAGGTCTTTGGTTTTTACTTATGTAAGTGAATCTAGCCTACTACCGGCATCAATGTTGGCGTATCGATATTTACAAACAAACAAATTAGGCATTTATTGCAATTAGTCAGCTTTAAAAACGGTGTTGGAGCAAAGAACATTCCCACCAACAATGGCTCGTTATGCCCTCAGAATAATGGCTCGGTTACTAACAGTACAAATCGTTGTTGTACAAAATATGTTCAACACGATGTTCCGGCAACAATGCAATAACACTGTCCCTTTATTGCGCAATGGCTCGCCATTAAAGATTCAGTTCGTCGTTGTCCGAATAAGGTTATTCACCTCTCCTTATCGTTGTGTGATATTTCCGACGATTAATGTTTATCGATATTTCCAATGGTTGTTGGCACACACACATATTTGTAGTTTGTATGCAAATAGTTAGAGCTTCTTCCGTTCATCTTGGTACATTTTATTATCATAGGTAATATCCCGAGTGCAAGGGTAGTTATCGATAATTTTTTGGAGCACGAACGTTTTTGCTCTCATTTAACTCGTGAGTGCGCGTGTTGGCTAATTATTAAGATCCCGAGTTACGACGTGACGAGGGAGCATATTGCCAACTCAAGCACGAACGAGTTTAAGGGAGCAAAAACTTAAGTGCTCCAAAAAGATCGATAACTACCCGCTGCAGGAGGGGTGTTTAATCAGAGTATCTTGCGAGAATTATTTTGTCGGCAGTTTATTAATAACCTAATTACAGAGATACGTAAGAATTTCTGCATTTTGTATTAATTTTGTTGTACATTTATTAATTTTTTAGCGAGTCGATTAATTGAGGCTTATGTAAAGTAGCCTTTCGCTTTCAGAGTTTCAGTTTCGTTTTTTTTTTAATACGCTTCAGTATGTAGATGTTCGCAGGCTGTAATTCCGCAGAAACGATCACAGAATGTCACTGAAAACTTTAATTTACGTGTTAGCAAAATTATAGTAAATGTTTATGTAGCAGTTATATTAGCTGTACGTGTTTACATCCATATTGGTTATTTATTTGTATTTATCTAATCACAAACTGTTTGCTGCCCTGCTGGACGACATATCAAAGATGAATCGACTAAAAGAGTAGATGGTTCACCAGGGGTTTTTGTAATTATTGTTATCGGCTTGCACCGTGGTGTGACGTAATAAACACCATTTCCGTGTTTTCTGAAGATTTGCATACAAACCAATGACGTCACGTATTTCTTTGCTGTGTGGATCCAACATGGCCGTGGTTCTTGGTCTGACGAATCGACGCAAATCTGGACTAACAAATTACTGATTACTCATTATGAAACGTAAGCCGGACCACTCTGAACGTAAAAATTGTATTCTAGTGTATTAAGCTACCGAAATCCAATCGGCAATATGACTGAAAATAAACAACGTTTTTTTGTATCCGGTCAACAAACGGCATCGCTGGTTAAAAATGGTAGGCCTAACGTAAAAGTACGGCAGCACTATGGCGCGACCGGGGAGATTAACCGTGAATCGTTATCTCAACATTTCCGCAACATCGTTCGATGCCTCCGGTTGTTGTTTATTATTTATGACAAGTCAGTTCAAGCTGTACGGATTTATTAGCAGTTGTTTTATCCATAAAAAAATAAAAAGAAACAATCCACTCAGATTTTGAGTCCCTTGCTGCCCGGTGTTCTAGTAAAAAAAAATGATTCGTTTTTTTCCGTTACTGGTTGGATAACTGCATTGCGTTATGTTTCTGAATAAAGTTGTTAATTCGTAGCACATCATAACTACTCACCTGTTTGGATACGTGCGTGCGCTGCGGAGCTAACGATTTTTTCTTTAATAGTGTTAAAACATCATACTGTTTTATTAACACACTGTTGTGTCCAGGACTTACACGTAAAACGTGGGATATTCCAGGGTATTTTTTCCCCCTTAACAGAAACATTTATATTATCCCCCCCCCTCCTCCCCGCTCCCCCCTGTTACCAAGGAAGACGACTGGTGACATTTTCCCGTTTGGCAGCAAATTACTGTGATAGCCTTTTTTTTTGTCTTTTGGTTACAAATTTCGTGGGGGGGGGGGGGGGGGGGGGGGGGG